>JAOQMS010043841.1:0-11187 GCA_027563885.1 Erythroxylum longipes | reverse complement strand
TATTCCGAAAATGCCCTCAATTTCTTCTCATGCATTATTTCCATAAGCTATCATGCTTAAGTTAATGAAAAAATTTTCAGGGGGACGACAAAACATTTATTGAACCATCCCTGTACTTAGCCTCCCGAGCTGAAGGTACTTTAAGTGCTAGAGCTTCTAGTATAGCTTTAGGACCTCTAAGGTTTCGTCAGTGCATTATGTTGTGAACGCAAAGATAAACTATATATCACTGGAAATTTTTTTGTAAACTCAGATGCATGGAAAATAACAAAACTTTTTGGGTTGCCTGGTTTAGAAAAATAGCTTAAAAATACATTATGGAATCGTAGCATGTATAGCGATGACCCTATTTCAAAATAGACTTTGGTACCATCTCAAAGGACCCATCCTGAAATTCCCCGTCTGGAACCAAGTGGAGGCCTCCCCGTGACCCCACGGTAGCTTTACAATCAACACCTAACTCAACCGAAGGGTTCCCATAAAGTTAAATCGTTCAACTATTTAAATCCTTTTATACTTTAATAATTTAAAGCACAGAAAATAGTGGGAATTTTTTTCTATCATTTAATTGAAAATTTCGACAATATAACGACTGCATTTTGCCGTTCCAAAATTTTTAAAAGCCTTGTAAAATTTGAAAACACTTATATATTCACACTAATTTCTCAACTACAAATTTTGGACTTTAAGTCCACTTACAAGCAACCCAAACAAATAATTCTCAACAGTCACTACAATAAACTTTTAAAAGCTAAAACATATTCATGCATTTCATTTAAAAGTTTTTATAAGCATCCATTCTTTACGCAAATGTTTATAACTAAATGACACAAGCACAACAATGCCTGACAATACAACTAATCTTGAGGCGGAGTCCCAATTACTACAACACCTATACTCATAACTGGGGTGGTTTGTTTAAAAACATAAAAATAAGGTGAGCTAAATGAGCTTAATGAGTATAATCAGTTTACAAGAAAATTGAACTTTTCATAACAATATAACTGCAATATTCCATATAATCATAAAGCTAATGGTAAAACACTTTCTATAATAATTTATTCGTGCATCATCAAATCTAGTAATAACATAACATGTCATAAAACACAATTTCAATTTTTTTTTAAAAAATATATTTTGAAATGCTTTTTTAAATTAAACTCATCATATAAAAGTTTCCATTTCCCATTTTCCTTAATCAATAAACAGTGGTCGCAATAAGTTTTCTGAAAACTTTAATCCTAAAAAATAAGCCAACCACTAGCATTGGTACATACAGTACCTCTGAAATCTTTTTTTATATAAATGGTGGTGGTATTATTATTTTCAAAACTTTCCTTATTTAACATAGCCCACCACAAATTTTTTAACCATTGAGTACACTAGGCACAAAGTCATGGAGCTGGTTTTGCACCGCTTATTAGCGACTGGTTAACCACTATTTACAGAGCTGGTTCTGCATCGCTTACCCGTAATAGGTTAACCATTATAGATTGGTAGTTACGGAGCTGTTTTTCATTGCTTATCCTGTAACAAGTCACAGAGCTAGTTTTACATCGCTTACCTGTGACTAGTTAACATTTATTTACAGAGTTGGTTCTAAATTGCTTACCCGTAATAGATTAACCACTATAAATATATCGATATAATGATTTGTATAAAACCTAGCGGTGTACCATAGACAAAAGCAACTCCTACATTTACAACTCATCTTATTTTCTAAATCAAATATGGGAGGATTCATTATTGAATTATTTCAATGTAACTTCCAATCATATAAAATTTAACTTTCAAATTAAAACTCATATATTTCCAAAGCATACACTTATGCTAGCAATATTCACTTGAAAAATATCATTTACATAAAATTCAGTGTAAATATTCATTTCATGATCAAATGAAAATCATTAGCATAAATTCAATTTAAAGAACAATTACATGTCATCAATTCTTTTACAAAGAATTAAGTCATATAAAACAGTTAAAATATACTCACAACTTGCTAGTTTCCTTCTCATCACTTCGAAACCCTTCAGTTGGCTTCGTTTTTCGATTCAAAAACCTAATACCAATACATTCAATTCCTTAATGCATTTTTCAATTAAATATACCATAAACCATGTCAACTTTATTACTTTTCACATACACTCCACATCCTTAATCACATTCACATGGTTATTACTTTATAACCATATTTTTATACTAAAAATGCCCTTAAGGCTAAACTTAATATATTATACATTAAACCCTTACAATTCAATTTCATTTGATTTCTAACACTTAAAACCAATCGAAATTCACTCCCATGACATTTTAATACACACATTTAAGCCATAAAATTTAATTAACAATTTTTTTGTACAAAATCAAGCACTCTAGACTGAATTTCAACCAAAACCAATTCCAAATCAATTATTTTTCATTTCTTTACTTCATTAGCAACAAAATAATGCTATAAACATCATAAAACATCAAAATAGAATTTTGTATCATAACCCATTAAGAACCATAACCTTGGCCATAAACTTGTCTAATCATTTCCATGGTTTTTCTTTCATTCTTTCATCATTAAACTAACTTCCTAATGTCATTCATTAATCTTAAATCATCAAATGACAAAATAAAATACTTTAGGCAATAGATCTCACCTTTGACCAAGTTTGACCAAGGCTTCACACATTAGGTTTTCTTGATTTTCTTCTCCCAATTGCTTCCAATGTAATAAAACTTTGATATTACATCAAAAGTGTGCAATTTACACCATCAAAACCAAATCTAACTTATAACCCAACAAATCAAATTTTTTTCAACAAGATAAGTAAGTTTACCTACCCATTTTCTTCTTCCTCTTCATTTGGATAACTATGAAATCTTGTTAGATGTTTGATTGGAGGTAGAAGAGCATGAAAATGGTTTGGATCACTCCTCTATGGCCATAGTCGAACCTCTCTCTTCTCTCTTCTCCTTTCTCTTTTCTTTTCTTTTTTCTCTCTTTCTCTAAGTTTCTCCCATCAATGGCCAGCCACCAACGTTTAAAGAAGATGAAGGCTTTGTTAAATTACAATTTTCCCCCATTTTCATAATAATTACACTTTTATCCTTAATAACATCGTATAATTACAACTTTACCGAAATGTCTCATATTTACATTTTTACCCATGCCACTTGTCACCATTTGATTGGTTCTCTTCTAATGACTTATCATTCCAATAACTTCTTGTAAAAGACCAAATTGCCCTTTAACGAATACAAAAGGACCAAACTGTCCTTTAATGCATTTAATTCACCAACTAATCGAATGAAATTCTGAAAATATTCCACAACTTTCTTATCATCAAATTAACCATAAAATACCTTAATTAGGGTCAATAAATATTGGTTGGATTACTTTAAATAAATTTTGAAAGGGTTTAAAATCCTAAATACCCATTATTTTCCAAAAAGGGCATTTTAACCCTAAACTTTCGGAACTTCTGAAATTAATCCAATTGGACTTATTTTCGAACCATCTTAGTATCGTTAAACTCTAATACCTATTTTGGGTATGTTTCAAATTTTCGGGGTTGGGTCCCCAAAATCACTATTCAAGCGGATTCACTATTCTTCCAAAAATACTATTCACCCTATTCATCCAAAAATCATCTGGACTTCATTGAAAAGTATCACCCTAAAATTACTATTCAAGCGGATTCACTATTCTTCCAAAAATACTATTCACCCTATTCATCCAAAAATCATCTGGATTTTATTGAAAAGTATCACCTAAAACCTCAAAGTACACTTCGAGGCTTTTAAAGTTCGTTCAGACTCATTCCATAGCTTTTCAAAGTTTCTGTAAATTTTTCAAGAAATTTCTTGTCGAGTCCAGAACCATCTCTGGTCTACATAATCTCTGTTATAACCTTAATAATACATTTAAATGCTTAATTACTCTAGTACACCATAAATACAGCATACTTTATAAAATGCATGTATAGCCAATCACTCAGTACAATTATCGAACAGGTCCATCTCTAGAAGAACTAGTTAATGTTGTCATAGCTAACACTTTACAGTTTAGCAGGAGGAAAGACAAATTTGGTCTAGCTTCTAAGATTTGGAGTGGCAGCAAAACTCAGGTACATTTCTAGAAGAATTAGTTAATGTTGTTACTACTAATACTTTGTAATTACAACTATTCCAGGTGGAGATGATGCAATTCCATCAAGATACAACATCTAGACTCTAAAACTTTGCAAGCCAGATGGGTCAACTAGCAGAAGCTATTAACTGCCTAACATCACAAAGCAAATAGGTGCAACTAACTCAACCTGAGGTGTACCCAAGGGAAGTTAGCCCAGAGATCTTATAGAGTGAAAAGGAGCTTGAGAATCTTAAGATGACTAATCAAGGAATTGCTTATGTCAAAGAAGTTGAGAAGGAGCTCGAGGCAGAAAAGGACACATCTTTTAGCTCGAAGGTAAATTCTAGGTTCCAATTTATTGTTAAGACTAACTCTTTACCTTTACCTTGAAGATTAGAGAAATTAAATGAAGAAGAAAAAGGTGAAGAGACATTCGAGATATTTCTAGAGTACGGGGACTCAGTAGAGATTGAGAATCCGAAAATGGGGTATACGCTGAATGTGAATGATTATCAACTAAGGCTTTATCCTTAACAACCTCACGTGGAAGAAGTGCAAACTGTGATAGCAAAAGATCATAATTTTGTCACTTAGAAGAAGCACAAATTGTGACACCAGAAGCACAAATTGTGACACCAGAAGCATATTATTTCTTATATGCTTGTGTGATTTTTAAATTGTTTTGTTTTACATATTTTTAGTTTTCAAAAAAATGAGATAGAGAAGAATAAAACAAACAACCAAAAATTTTCTCTCTTTCTATTGCTTCTAAGATTATATAGTCATGATTAGAGAGTGAATTAACTATAAGAATCTATGGAAAATTTAGCATGTACTTTTACTTTTGTGATTAGTCAATGTGCATTATCTTTAAAAGAGTAGTAACTTGTGGTAGACAAAGCTAGTGAAATTTTGAGCCTTAATAGACTAACACATTCATATCAGTCTCATTTTTTTTTAATATGTGACCTTGATGACATGTACATCCTAACTTTACTTTGATTTTCTATTCAATACCACATTTTTATCACTTGCATTAACATGAAAATGATGAGGCATTCTTTTTTTTCTCTCTAAACTACATTAGCCAAATAGCTTACTCATTATATGATTTTCCTTTTAATAAGCCCCTTTGAGCTTTATTAGCCTTTCTTTGTGTACTAATCACATTACACGCTTTTAAGCTTAACCAAATGTCCTACCTAATCCATAAAGCAAATGGAGAATTTGTAATTGTTGAGTTTGTAAATGTACAAAATTCTAAGTGTGGGGGTATGCAAATGTATGGGATGGTTATAATTGTTGGGATGCAAATTTATGTCTTATCATTGAAATTCCCATGTTGATATAGCTTCTTTCAATGTTTATATAAAAAAGAACAGAAAAAAAAGAAAAAGAAAAAGAAAAATGTTTAAATAAAATTATCAAGGAGAAAATCCATATGTGTTGAAAATTTGTTTATGATTGTTCTTTCCTTCTGAAGTTGTATTAAATGGGTTACTTGAGTATGTTGGATATGAGATGGATGTTGCTTTCAATAATCACTCCCTATGTTTACAAAATCTTGTTTATGATTAATTTTTATGAGTGATATATGTTTGATGTGGTTTGTGGTGAGAGAACATGACTTTAACCTAGGAAACATGGTTTTTTAATTCATCATAGTTGATGTACACCATTGTGAGTGAATGTTAGCTTTTTCACTTAATGGTATATTAATTTTTTTTTCTTGTTTCACTAGCTTTGATGGCTTTCATACTACTTTACCCAAATACATCTCACCATACCTTTGCCTACATTACAACCTTGAAAATTCCTTTGATTCATGATTATGCATGTGAACCTTAGTGGTGGAGAAATGAAATGATATCCAAAGTTTTTGAATGTTATGATCATGAATGGTGTTGAGTGTACCTATGGATATATCTTATTTAAACACATTTTCCAAGTTTACCTCTAGATTGTTGAGTTTCTAAAGTGATGAATGTTGATTGATCATAAGTAGAAGCCTTGAATGTTAAGTTCTTGCTATTTTGAAAGTATTTCATCTTTGCTTATGATTATGTATTGTTAACAAATATAGGAAATAAGTAAGTGTTTTTGGGTCTATGATTTAGAATATGTTTTTGGGTTTATGATTTTGAATATGATTTTTTGCCTGAGGATGGTCAAAAGCTAAGTGTTAGGGAAATTGATATGTGATTAATTGATTATATATTTATTAAATAACACTTAGTGATTAATGATTTGAAAATGCTTAATATAGTCACTTTATTTCATATATGGTTTTAGGTACAATTCGGAAGCGAAAGAGCTAAATTGAGTCGAAAACACCATATTTGAGCCGTTTTTCAGAGATTCACAATCCTTTGTCTCCATGGAGCAAGAATGAAGAAGATTAGAGAAAGTAAAGACAAGAAAAAGCATGAAAATGATGGTTATATATTGAAAACACAAAGAAGGAGACTGCAGGAGGGATCACAGCCAAATAATATACTTATCATAACTGTGAGCATTGACTCATAGCTGTGATAAGTTGTCTCACAACCATGAGACACCACTCATAGCTGTAAGACATTTCTCAAAACCGTGCGAGACTTTCTCACAGTCATGAGACACCTTTCACTGTCGTGAGAGAGCAGTCACACCCGTGACTGCTCTGCTAGCTCACCCAAACCCTACTTTTTAGTGTAAAATCATTATTTTTGTGACGAAAATGATGTTTTCATTTGGGATAAGTTTGAAGAATAAAAAAAGAGGTTTCAGGAGAATGAAGATGGGTAAACCTCTCATCCTTTGGAGACCCATAGAGAGCTAGACATTTTGACGCTGATTCAGAGGTGACACCAACGTCGATGACCCAGTTAAGCATTTCTCTCATTATTTGTTATTATTTCTCTTAAGGATTGATTTTGTTATCCTATGTTTAGTGTTTGGGTGTTATATGAGAATTATTGAATGCTCCAGTTGATTATTTCTATGTAAGAATCCATTGCTAGAATTTCAATATAATTCATAATTGTTATTTTGAGATTCGTTTGTGACAACTAATGGTTCGTAATCATTAGGGATAACATAACCTAGGTTAAATGACCCAAGTTTGTGTGGTTATTACCTTGATTAATATCTTTTCCTAAATCGTAATGCAGATGTGCAATTAAATCTAGAGTGCTTGTTCTAGGTTGTTCAATAACTAAGTTTAATTAACGAGCTCTTCTTAATTAAACAAAACCTAAGGGAAAACCGAGGTTAACATAAATTATTTTTAACCTACGATTAATAGTTTCTAGGAGAGGTAAAGGAACAACAATTCAATGAAATATGTCTAATTTGGTGTAGGCTGAGATTGAATCAAAGAACCAGGTCCTTAACGAATTCATCACTTTCATCATTTTTGCATGTTTTCTTTCATTTGTTTTTATTAGCTTAGTTTCATTTCTATTTTCTTATTTCAAACCAAACAACCCGCCCCCTCATAACCTTAACAACAACTATTCCTATAACAAAAGCTAACCAAACACTCTCTGTGGGATCGACCTAGACTCACCATTTCGATAGTTTTAGGTCTAATTTATTTTCTGTAGCATTACGAAGCGCTTACATCACCATTTATATCTAATTTAAACTTTTAGTAACCAACCTAGCTTTAAACTACTTATCTTTACCGTGGGAGTCCTTTTCTGTTCTTATAAACCTATTTACAACTAATATGTATATAACTATGATATAAATCATCAAGTTCCCATACCAAACTATGCCTTATTAACTGTATTTCATATCTTATTGTATCCCATTATAAGTCTAGACGAGAACCAAAAATAACGTCTAACAAAGCAACTTGAACAACAACATATCCAATATTATAGTCATTTTCAACCAGATAAGCTATATTGTCAAATGATATTATAGGTCTCATCACCCTAATGGATATTCTTAATTAAACTTGTTCAAATTGATCATATGTCACAAGAGCCACGATCTATGTCAATATATTCTTAATTCTTATTAGAGTGGTATTAGGTCCAGAATCCACTAACCTTAGCTAAATATATGAAGGATATAAAATTGTAATTATATTCACTCTTCCATCCTATAAAATATGAGAAAAACCAAGCTTATAAGAGACATTAAATTCTATAAACTTAGTTATTTATCATTCCCCAATTTTGGATCCCCTTTCCATATAGTAAATTTCATAGCCTTTTCAAGATAAATCATAAAATAGTAATGAGTAGAAAGAGAATCTAGTTTATTTTCATTAGGATTATATGTACTTATCTTAATAGGATGGCCCTAAACTTCGAGATAAGTGAGACTTGATTTTCATCATTTCCACAATTCAAAATTGTTTTCAATATTGATTTTCTTTGGACTCTATTAAGAACATACAAGTAAGTTTTGATGGCCTCACCTAAAGATATTCTAGAAGGTTAGTCATACTCTACATGATCCTTATCATATTCTTTAAAATATGATTCCACCTTTTGGTAATGCCATTCTGTTTCGGAATACTAGGTATAGTAAATTAAACTACTGTTCCATAATTTTCTAAGTATTTAATAGACCTTTTTCTTGTTTAAAAGCAACATTTTTTCCATAACCCTTAGTTTGACGATCAGATTTGACATTTTAATTGATTATGATCCTTATTATTAAAGCTCTTAAACATGTCAAAAACTTCACACTTTTCTTTAAACAAGAACACATATCTATAACGAGAATAAGTATCAATAAAAGTTAAAAAATATCTACAATTATAGATTACAGATGAAAAAGGACCACATATATCAATTTAAATAATCCTTAAAGTTTATAATTATGAGTTGACTTATTTTTCTTTATTTTGGTCAACTTTCCTTTACAACAATCAATATGTCTTTAGATCTTCAAAATTAAGAGTTGGAAGATGTTTTCCTTTATTAATCTTTCAAAATTTTCTCTAGAGATGTGACCTAATCTGTTATGCCATGACATTATTGATTTTTCCTTACCAGAGGTCTTTTACTAATAACCCTTTCAAAATAATACGAAGCATATATTTCCTCATAAGTTAAAACACATTTTATATAAACCATATGTTTAGAAATTTGTACTAATATTTTTTCATTAAAACATAACTATAAATTGGATTTTTTATTACAAAATTATAATCTTCTTTATCCAAAATAGATACAGAGATCAAATTCTATATAAAGTATGGTATATAAAATGTTTTTTACAAAGCAATTTTAAAATACAAATCAACTTCATTATTATTGCCAACCATTAGTTTATAATCATCTTTAATTAGTTTTCTCCATGATATTAATCCATTTATTATGGAAGCAATATGATTATAAGGTTCACTATTTTACCTCTAAGAACCTAAAATGGTTGTAGAAATATTAGTTTCAAAAATGACATAAGCCAAAGAGTTACCTAATAGTTAATTTTCTTCCTTCTAGATATTATACGTTATACAATCTTATTTCTATGACCTTTATTTTCATAAAAGACTCATCCCGTACTCTTCATAGTATCTATAAGGCTCTCATAACACTAGTTTGACCTTTTCAGGACTTCAAAGAGCCTTACCTTTGAGTTTTATGGATTTGACTTTAGATTTTGGTTTAATAGCTATTAAGGTTTTTTGAGTGGTATTCTTTAGTTTTTCTTTTTTGGCTAATAATAATGCTAAATTGATTATATTTCTAATCCCATATTTAATGCATTTTGTTTATTTATTTGAGATTTTCCATTATTTGGGTATTTAATTCATTCATATTATATTTTTATCTCTCAGTTTCCTTCAGGGTCAAAAGGAGCATAAATTAAATGGAATCAATGTAGAAAAAGTGAAAGATTTAAGATGTCCTTGAGGGATACGACTATGTGGAGATGGAAATGATCATGTCCATGATCATATTATTTCATGTATGATTTCATGAAATTGAGATAGAGACATCATTTTGTATGAATAGATCTACCATAATTAAAAGGATTTTCACGCAAAACTAGATATAGGTTGAGATGAATCGTCTAGATTAGGATAAAACTTAAAAGTGAAATTCAATAATCAATTAATGCAATCATAGGGATTTTAAAAAGGAAAAGATCTTAGTTAATCAACTAAGGATTTGGAATTTATAGCCTAGATCAAAGATATTAACATAAGATAGTAATTTCTACAATCCAATAAACTGTAGATTAAAAGAGTAGAGAAATCATGATTGCATAATAAGTCTTAGGGAGATTCAAAGTCTAAGTAACACTATTTTCTTTGATTGTTTATGAGTTTATTCTTCATTATAGTTATTCAATTGTGTTGACTTATTTTATTTTATTATTTTAATTTTGCATTTAATTTATCATCGTCATAATAATTTGTTAGACTAGGTAATAGAAAGATGATAAGTACTAGCAATTATAGTCATTGTTGGATTGACCCATACTTGCCAGTGCTAGCTATAACTATACTATGCACTTGTAGTTAAATCATAAAATCACATCATTAACTACACAATCAAAGAATTAATGTCCCAAACTTCATACTATGATTAATAGTCAGTAAAGGATACCAAACTTTGAGTGACATGTATTCAGATCTTGGTGAATAATGTAAGCATCAAGAATGACAATTTTTAGAGCTTTGAATTTACCATATAAATTTATCATCCTAATAATATACTCTTCACTTCCTACCCTAGTGTATCTTATAGAATAAATTTCTTTTCGTATAGTTCCAATTTTAGCATTAGAAGAAACTTTGTACCTTTAAGAAGCATTGTTGAGAAAATCAATTGTTATGTTTGTTTTTAACTTTCACTGAATAAATGGTCAGGTCTAGGCCTCTTGATAGTCAAATAACACATTCTATTTGAACTTTAACAAACTATATAGGCTACCATTTTAGCTTTTATTCCGACAGATGTTGGCCCCCTGAAAATTTTTTTCATTAACTTAAGCCTAATAGCTTATGGAATAAATGCATAAGAAGAAATTGAGGGTATTTTCGGTATATGGCTTAAATGAAAAGGGTAAAGTGGACTTTTGGGTAAGGTATGGTGGACATGTCTTGGAGCAGA
>JAOQMS010043840.1:0-11190 GCA_027563885.1 Erythroxylum longipes | reverse complement strand
AGTGATTTACATCAATTGTTAAAAGCCATAAAAGAGAGAAAACACTTGTGAGGTTTATTTTTTTTGTATCTTTTGGATATAAAAATTAACAGATTCAAGATGTCGGATGATAGACCTGAGACTTTTGAGCAGAGGGCTATACGGAACACTTTGAGCGCATGGAAACTATTATGAGGGACTTGGCAGATAGATTGGAAAGGGTGGAAACTTTTCACAGGAATCAAGCTCGAGAGGCTCCTAATGCTCAAAGGCAAAGAGGTTAGCAAAGAGTGCAAATTCCATTTGAATAGGAAGAGGTTGTTGATGATGGTGATGGTGAGATTGATAACCGAGATAGAGATGCTATGAAGGAAAGGCAATTGAATGATTATGATCGAAACTTGGGCAGCATAAAGATGAAGATTCCTCCATTTTTAGGAAAGAATGATCCAGATGCTTACTTGGAGTGGGAAAAGAAAGTGGAGCTAATTTTTGATTACCATAACTATTCTGAGGAGAAAAAGGTAAAGCTTGTTATTGTTGAATTCACTGTTTATGTAATTGTTTGATCAAATCAACTTGTGTTGAGCAGGAGGAGCAACAGGGAGAGGCCAATTGACAATTGGGATGACATGAAAGCTGTTATGAGAAGTAGATTTTTTTCCCAAATCACTATTATAGGGTCTTACATCAGCGGTTGCAAGGTCTGACCCAAGGAAGCAAAAGTGTGGACGAATACCACAAGGAGATGGAAGTAGCCATGATTAAAGCTAATGTGCAGGAAGACCGTGAGGTTACCATGGCGCGGTTTTTACATGGGTTGAACAGAAACATTGCCTATATGGTTGAGTTGTAACATTATGTGGAGTTGGAAGACATGCTACATATGGCCATGAAAGTGGAAAGTCAACTCAAGGAGAAGAGTTGAACCAGGTATGGGCAGAATTCGAGTTCTTCTTCTTCAAAAACATATTGGAGTAAAAAGGGTGAGAAGAATAATCGAATGAACAAATTTGAAACTTCCAAGAGCAGGGAAGGGAGTTCTAGCCCTAAAAAAGGTAAAACTCAAACTACTAGAAACAGGGATATTAAATGTTTCAAGTGTTTGCGCAGCGGTGATATTGCATCTCAATGTCCCAACAAGAAAGTGATGGTCTTGAGAGATGGAGGCTTTGAGACTGATGATGATTCTGATGAGGAGGAGAACCACCACTTGGAGGAAAGTAATGAGGAGTAATATGCAGCAGTGGGTGAAGCTCTTGTTACACTGAGAGCTTTGAGTGCACAAGTGAAGAAGGAAAATGATGTTGAAAGATAGGGGGATGATGGGCATCAAGCCATGGAGGACATACCAAGGAGGGAGCAATCTGATCCATCTCATATTGATGATCATTTATGCATTGGAGGAGGGTCAATGACTCGTGAAAAGGCTAGAAGAATGAAGGAGGCCCTAAATGGAGTAATTGAAGATGTTCGAGCCACACAAGAAGCCATTAGGGCTGACTTGGATGGGGGCATCCAACCAATCTACTTTGCATGCTGGTAGATGGGATAGATCCAAAAGATGCCCAATTTTGGACACCTTAGAGCTTTTATTTGAGTTCATGGTCTTCATGAGAGTTGAATAGAACATCTTGAGCTTTCTGGAATGCCCAAGAACGTTCAAATCGGAGTTCATTTTGCCTCTCAATGGAATGGCATGCTGTGGAGTCCAGAATCTACCCATAGACTGCTCTCCCTTGCTTAGAAAGATTTTTGGGCTTTAGTCATGTGTTTTGGGCTTTTTTTCGAGTTATTTCTTTCCTTAGTTGTTTAAGACAGCTAATTAGGGTTTGCTTATGTGTTAAGAACTTCTAGAACCATAATTAGTGTTTTCTAGCTGCCTATATATTCATCCATTGCAGCCAAAATAAATCAGATTATGATTTTTTAATAAAGTTGTGAGTTTCTTCACTGTGGTGGTTCTTTAACAGGAACTTATCAAGGCTAAACCCTTGTGGCATTCATCGACTTATCATCCAATTCTCGGGATTGTTGAGTGTGGTGTCAAAATCTTTATAGCTTTGGTTCGTACTTCCATATAAGCATTAGGTCAAGGTCTTATCCTTTTTGTTTCAAACTGATTGTTATTCTTGGGGTTCCAATTTTCTTCATTTGATTGTGGGTACTTTACAGCTATTAACGGGGTTCACATCAATTGGTATCAGAGTTTGGGTAATGCTGAATCAGTTTGTTTTTCTGTTCTTGTTGCTTTTGTTTATTCCGTTAAGAAACCTTTAAATCTGGTTGTTTCTTTCGCTTTATTTTTTCTTCTTTCTTCCATTGCTAGATCTAGTTGCTTGCAATCTGGTTGTTCTACTTTTATTTCTCTTGTTTGTTTTATTCTCAAATCTGATTATTTCCTCAAACTTAAAAATCTGGTGTTTTTGATTCTATTGTAAGTGATTGCTCTTCTTGCATTATATTTCTTTTCCTTTTAGTTTTGATTGCCTCATTTACAAAAAAAAAAAAGAAAATTAAAAAAACAAAGAACAAAAGAAAAATCCAAAAAGAATGAAAGAAAAGAAGAGTCAAGTAGAGGCTTTGGTATTATTGTAAACAAGGGCAGATCTCATTTAAGAAAAAGATCTAGTTTTGTTCACATCTCTTTGCATCTAAAAATCATATTCCTTGAGTCTTTGTTTTGCATTCCTTTCTTCCTCCCTGTTTCAGTGGTGTTCTTTCTTCGTGTTCTGCAAGGTAATTTATCTTTGATTCAATTTCTTTAATTCTGTTAAGAACTGATTTAATTGAAGTGAATAGAAAAAGGCAAGAGTGATTTAGATCAATCATTAATAGCCATAAAAGAGAGAAAACACTTGCGAGGTTTATTTTTTTGTGTCATTCGGAAACTAATCTTAGCAGATTCAAGATGGCAGATGATAGACCTGAGACTTTTGAGTTGACAGCTATGCGCCAACACTTCGACTGTACGGAAGCTATTATGAGGGACTTGACGGACAGAGTGGAAAGGGTGGAAACGTTTCACAGGAATCAAGCTTGAGAGGCTCCTAATGTGCAAAGGCAAAGAGGGCAGCGAAGAGTGCAAATTTCATTAGAAGAGGAAGAGGTGGTTGATGATGATGATGGTGAGATTGATAACAGAGATAAAGGTGCTGTGAGGGGAAGGCGATTGAATGATTAGGATTGAAACTTGGGCAGCATAAAGATGAAGATTCCTCCATTTTTAGGCAAGAACGATCCAGATGCTTACTTGGAGTGGGAAAAGAAAGTGGAGCTAATTTTTTATTACCATAACTATTCCGAGGAGAAAAAGGTAAAGGTTGTTACTGTTGAATTCACTGTTTATGTAATTGTTTGATCAAATCAACTTGTGTTGAGCAGGAGGAGCAACAGGGAGAGGCCAATTGACAATTGGGATGACATGAAAGCTGTTATGAGAAGTAGATTTTTTTCCCAAATCACTATTATAGGGTCTTACATCAGCGGTTGCAAGGTCTGACCTAAGGAAGCAAAAGTGTGGCCGAATACCACAAGGAGATGGAAGTAGCTATGATTAAAGCTAATGTGCAGGAAGACCGTGAGGTTACCATGGCGCGGTTCTTACATGGGTAGATAGGAACATTGCCCATATGGTTGAGTTGCAACATTATGTGGAGTTGGAGGACATGCTACATATGGCCATGAAAGTGAAAAGACAACTCAAGGAGAACATTTAAACCAAGTTTGGGCAGAATTTGAGTTCTTCATCATCAAAAACAGATTGGAGTAAAAAGGGTTAGAAGAACGATTGATTGAACAAATTTGAAACTTCCAAGAGCAAGGAAGGGAGTTCTAGCACCAAAAAAGGTAACATTAACACTCAAACTACTAGAACTAGGAATATTAAACGTTTGAAGTGTTTGGGGAGGGTGTCATATTGCATCTTAATATCCCAACAAGAAAGTGATGATCTTGAGAGATGGAGGCTTTGAGGCAGATGATGATTCTGATGATGAGGAGAACCACCACTTGGAGGAAAGTAATGAGGAGCAATAAGTGGCAGTGGGTGAAGTTCTTATTACACGGAAGCTTTTAGTGCACAAGTGAAAGAGGAAAATGATGCTCAAAGAGAGGGGAATGATGGGCATCAAGCCATGGAGGACATACCAAGGAGGAAGCAGTCTGATCCAACTCATATTGATGTTCCTTTACCTATTGGAGGAGGGGTAATGACTTAAACAATGGCTAGAAAAATGATTGAGGCTCTAAATGGACTAATTGAAGATGTTCGGGCCAAGCAAGAAGCCATTGGGGCTGACATAGATGTGGGGCATCCAACCAATCTACTTTGCATGCTAGCAGATGGGATATATCCAAACGATGTCCAATTTTGGACACCTTAGAGCTTTCAATTTGAGTTTGTGGTCCTCGTGAGAGTTGAAGAGGAGATCTTGAGCTTTTTGGAATGTCCAATAATGTTCAAATTGGAGTTCATTTGACATCTCAACGGACAGGTGTTCTGTGTAGTCCAGAATCTGCTCATAGACTGCTCTCCCTTGATAAGAAAGAGTTTTGGGATTTGTTTTGAGTTATTTCATACCTTAGCTGTTTAAGACAACTAATTAGGGTGCTTATGTGCTAAGAACTTCTAGAAGCATAATTAGGGTTTTCTAGCTGCCTATATGTTCATCCTTTACAACCAAAATAAATCATATTATGATTTTTGAATAAAGTAGCGAGTTTCTTCATTTTGTTGGTTCTTCTTTGAACTAGAACATATCAAGGCTAAACCTTTGTGTCGTTCATTGACTTATCATCCAATTCTCGAGATTGTTGAGTATGGTGTCAAAATCTTTATACCTTTGTACTTCCATAGATGCATTGGGTGAAGGTCCTATCTATTTTATTTCAGACTGATTTAACTTTCTTGGGGTTCCAATTTGCTTCTTTTGATTGTGGGTTTCATACATCTATTAACGAGGTTCACATGAGTTGGTATCAGAGTTTGAGTAATGCTGAATCAGTTTGTTTTTCTGTTCTTGTTGCTTTTGTTTATTCCATTATAAAACCTTCAAATCTAAATGTTTCTTTCACTTTACTTTTTCTTCTTTCTACCATTGTCAGATCTAGTTGCTTGCAATCGAGGTGTTATTCTTTTATTTCTATTGTTTGTTTTATTTTCAAATCTGATTATTTCCTCCTCTTTCATTCTCAATAGTTTGCCAAACTTGCAAATCTGGTGGTTTTCATTCTATTCTAAGTGATTACTCTTCTTGCATTATATTTCTTTTCCTTTTAGTTTTGATTTCCTCATTTACAAAATAAACAAAAAAACAAAAAAACGAAAATTAAAAAAACAAAGAAGAAAAGAAAAATCCAAAAAGAACAAAAGAAAAGAAGAATCAAGTATAGGCTTTGATATTATTGCAAACAAGGGCAGATCTCATTTGAGCAAAAGATCTAGTTTTGTTCACATCTCTTGGCATCTAAAAATGGTATTCCTTGAGTCTTTGTTTTTCGTCCCTTTCTTCCTCCTTGTTTTAGTGGTGTTCTTTCTTCTTGTTCTGCAAATTTCATCCTTGGGGTTAAGTCGTTTGGGTACTGCAAGGTAATTTATCTTTGATTCAATTTCTTTAATTCCTTTAAGAACTAATTTAAGTGTAGTGAGTGGAAAAAGGCAAGAGTGATTTACATCAATTGTTAAAAGCCATAAAAGAGAGAAAACACTTGTGAGGTTTATTTTTTTGTATCTTTTGGAAACTAATCTTAGTGGATTCAAGATGGCGGATGATAGACCTGAGACTTTTGAGTAGCGGGCTACGCGCCAACACTTTGAGCACATGGAAACTATTATGAGGGACTTGACGGACCAATTGGAAGGGGTGGAAACTTTTCATAGGAATCAAGCTCGAGTGGCCTCCTAATGCACAAAGGCAAAGAGGACAGCGAAGATTGGAAATTCTGTTGGAAGAGGAAGAGGTGGTTAATGATGATGATGGTGAAATTGATAACCGAGATAAAGGTGCTGTGAGGGGAAGGCGATTGAAGGATTATGATCAAAACTTGGGCAGCATAAAGATGAAGATTCCTCCATTTTCAGGCAAGAACGATCCAGATGCTTACTTGGAGTGGGAAAAGAAAGTAGAGCTAGTTTTTGATTGCCATAACTATTCTGAGGAGAAAAAGGTAAAGCTTGCTTCTGTTGAATTCACTGCTTAAGCAATTGCTTGGTGGGATCAACTTGTGTTGAGTAGGAGGAGAAATAGGGAGAGGCCAATTGAAAATTAGGTTGACATGAAAGCTATTATGAGAAGGAGATTTGTCCCAAATCACTATTACAGGGACTTGCATCAGTGGTTGCAAGGCCTGATCCAAAAAAGCAAAAGTGTGGAGGAATACCACAAGGACATGGAAGTAGCCATGATTAAAGCTAATGTGGAGAAAGATTGTGAGGCTACCATGGCGCAGTTTTTACATGGGTAGAATAGGAACATTGCTTATGTGGTTGAGTTGCAACATTATGTGGAGTTGGAGGACATGCTACATATGGCCATGAAAGTGAAAAGGCAACTCAAGGAGAAGAGTTAAACCAAGTTTGGGCAGAATTTGAGTTCTTCTTCATCAAAAACAGATTGGACTAAAAAGGGTGAGAAGAATGATTGAACGAACAAATTTGAAACTTCGAAGAGCAAGGAAGGGAGTTGTGGCACCAAAATAGGTAACACTAACACTCAAACAACTAGAAATAGGAATATTAAATGTTTCAAGTGTTTGGGGAGGGGTCATACTGCATCTCAATATCCCAACAAGAAAGTGATGATCTTGAGAGATGGAGGTTTTGAGACTGATGATGATTCTAATGATGAGGAGAACCACCACTTGGAGGAAAGTGATGAGGAGCAATAAGCGGTAGTGGGTGAAGCTCTTGTTACACGAAGAGCTTTGAGTGCAAAAGTGAAAGAGGGAAATGATGCTCAAAGAGAGGGGAATGATGGGCATCAAGCCATGGAGGACATGACCAAGGAGGAAGCAGTCTGATCCAGCTCATATTGATGATCCTTTACGCATTGGAGGAGGGACAATGACTCAAGAAAAGGCTAGAAAACTGATGGAGGCTCTAAATGGACTAATTGAAGATGTTCGAGCCAAGTAAGAAGCCATTAGGGCTGACTTAGATGTGGGGCATCCAACCATTCTACTTTGCATGCTGGCAGATGGGATAGATCCAAAAGATTCCCAATTGTGGACATATTATATCTTTTCTTTGAGTTCGTGGTCTTCATGAGTGTTGAAGAGGACATCTTGGGCTTTCTGGAATGCCCAAGAATGTTCAAATCAGAGTTCATTTGACCTCTCAATGGATAGGCATTCTATGGAGTCCAGAATTTGCCGATGGACTGCTCTACCCTACTTAGAACGAGTTTTAGGCTTTATTCACATGTTTTGGGCTTTATTCAGGTGTTTTGGGCTTTGTTTTGAGTTATTTCTTTCCTTAGCTGGATAATACAACTAATTAGGGTTTGCTTATGCGTTAAGAACTTCTAGAAGCATAATTAGGTTTTCTAGTCGCCTATATATTCATCGTTTGCAGCCAAAACAAATCATATTATGATTTTTGAATAAAACATTGAGTTTCTTCTCTTTGTTTCTTTGAACTGAAACTTATCAAGGCTAAACCTTTGTGGCTTTCATCGACTTATCATCCAATTCTCTGGATTGTTGGGTGTGGCGTCCAAATCTGTATTCCTCTGATTCATAGTTCCATATAAGCATTAGGTCAAGGTCCTATCCTTTTTGTTTCAAACTGATTTAACTTTCTCGTGGTTCCAATTTTCTTCTTTTGATTGTGGGTCCCTTACATCTATTAACGGGGTTCACGTCAGTTGGTTGGGTAATCTTGAATCAATTTGCTTTTCTTGTTCTTGTTGCTTTTGTTTATTCCATTATGAAACCTTTGAATCTAAATGTTTCTTCCACTTTACTTTTTCTTCTTTCTACCATTTCCAAATCTAGTTGCTTGCAATCTAGGCGTTCTTCTTTTATTTCTCTTGTTTGTTTTATTCCCAAATCTAATTATTTCCTCTTCTTTCATTCTCAATAGTTTGCCAAACTTGCAAATCTGGTGGTTTTGATTCTATTCTAAGTGATTGCTCCTCTTGCATTATATTTCTTTTCCTTTTAGTTTTGATTGCCTCATTTACACAAAACAAAAAACAGAAAAAAGAAAATTCAAAAAAACAAAGAAGAAAAAAATCCAGAAAGATCAAAAGAAAAGAAGAATCAAGTAGAGGCTTTGATGTTCTTGCAAACAAGGGTAGATCTCATTTGAGCAAAAGATCTAGTTTTGTTCACATCTCTTGGCATCTAAAAACCATATTCCTTGAGTCTTTGTTTTATGTTCCTTTCTTCCTCCTAGTTTCAATGGTATTCTTTCTTCGCGTTCTGCAAAATTTGTCATTGGGGTTAAGTCATTTGGGTATTGCAAGGTAATTTATCTTTGATTCAATTTCCCAAGTTCCTTTAAGAACTGATTTAAGTTAATTGAGTGGAAAAAGACAATAGTGATTTGCATAAATTGTTAAAAGCCATAAAAGAGAGAAAACAGTTGTGAGGTTTATTTTTTTTGGTATCTTTGGGAAACTAATCTTAGCAGATTCAAGATAGCGGATGATAGACCTGAGACTTTTGAGGAGAGGGCTATGTGCGAACACTTTGAGCTTATGGAAACTATTATGAGGTACTTTACGGATGGATTGGAAAAGTTGGAAACTTTTCGCAAGAATCAAGCTCGAGAGGCTCCTAATGTGCAAAGGCAAAGAGGGTAGCGAAAAGTGCAAATTCCATTAGAAGAGGAAGAGGTGGTTGATGTTGATGGTGGTGAGATTGATAATCGAGATAAAGGTGCCGTGAGGGGAAGGCAATTGAATGATTATGATCAAAACTTAGGTAGATTTCCTCCATAGCATGGTATTTCTCTTCTTCCGTGATCAGTCAGATAATTGGTCATGAATTCCATTTCGTCCGGTGCCTGTTGAGGTGCCTAGCTACTATTGAGTGAGAAAGAATTGATTTCCTATAAGCAGAGTTGATGGTCCTCATCAACAAAGATCTTTTTAGCTTCTGAAAAAAGAAGCGGATCGATTAACATACGTAGAAGTATAAAGATGAAGATTCCTCCATTTTTCAAGAAAGAATGATCTAGATGCTTACTTGGAGTGGCAAAAGGAGGAGCTAGTTTTTTGATTGCCATAACAATTCTGAGGAGAAAAAGGTAAAGCTTGCTGTTATTGAATTCACTGCTTATGCAATTGTTTGGTGGGATCAACTTATGTTGACCAGGAGGAGGAATAGGGAGAGACCAAATTACAATTGGAATGACATGAAAGCTGTTATAAGAAGGAGATTTGTCCCAAATCACTATTATATGGTCTTACATCATTGGTTGCATGGTCTGACCCAAGGAAGCAAAAATGTGGAGGAATACCACAAGGAGATGGAAGTAGCCATGATTAAAGCTAATGTGGAGGAAGGCTGTGAGACTACCATGGTACGGTTTTTACATGGGTAGAATAGGAACATTGCCTACATGGGTAGAATAGGAACATTGCCTATGTGGTTTAGTTGCAACATTAGGTGGAGTTGGAGGACAGGCTACATATGGCCATGAAAGTGGAAAGGCAACTCAAGGAGAAGAGTTCAATCAAGTGTGGGCAGAATTTGAGTTCTTCTTCATCAAAAATAGATTGGAGCAAAAAGGTGAGAAGAATGATGGAATGAACAAATTTGAAATTTCCAAGAGCAAGGAAGGGAGTTCTAACACCAAAAAAGGTAACACTAAAACTCAAACAACAAGAAACAGGAATATTAAATATTTTCAGTGTTTGGGGAGGGGTCATATTTCATCTCAATATCCCAACAAGAAAGTGATGATCTTGAGAGATGGAGGCTTTGGGACTGGTGATGATTCTGATGATGAGGAGAACCACCACTTGGAGGAAAGTGTTGAGGAGAAATAAGCGGCAGTGGGTGAAGCTCTTGTTACACAGAGAGCTTTGAGTGCACAAGTGAAGGAGGAAAATGATGCTCAAAGAGAGGGGAATGATGGGCATCAAGCCATGGAGTACATACCAAGGAGGAAACAATCTAATGTAGCTCAAGTTGATGATCCTTTACGCATTGGAGGAGGGACAATGACTCGAGCAAATGCTAGAAAAATGATGGAGACTTTAAATGGACTAATTGAAGATGTTCGGGCCAAGTAAGAAGCCATTAAGGCTAACTTAGATGGGAGGCATCCAACCAATCTGCCAATAGAGGCATCCAACCAATCTACTTTGCATGCTGGCAGATGGGATAAATCCAAAATATTCCTAATTTTGGACACATTAGAGCTTTTCTTTGAGTTTATGGTCTTCATGAGTGTTGAAGAGGACATCTTGAGCCTTCTGGAATGCCCAAGAATGTTCAAATCGGAGTTCATTTGACCTCTCAAAGGACAGGTGTTCTATGGAGTCTAGAATCGGCCCATAGACTGCTCTCCCTTGTTTAGAACGAGTTTTGGGCTTTAGTCACGTGTTTTGGTCTTTGTTTTTAGTTATTTCTTTCCTTAGCTGTATAATTCAACTAATTAGGGTTTTCTAGCCGCCTATATATTCATCCTTTGCATCAAAAACAAATCAGGTTATGATTTTTGAATAAAACAGTGAGTTTCTTCACTTTGTTGGTTCTTCTTTGAACTGAAACTTATCAAGGCTAAACCCTTGTAGCATTCATCGACTTATCATCCAATTCTCAGGATTGCTGGGTGTGGCGTCAAAATCTTTATACCTCTGGTTCATAGTTCCATATAAGCATTAGGTCAAGGTCCTATCCTTTTTGTTTCAAACTGATTTAACTTTCTTGGGGTTCCAATTTTCTTGTTTTGATTGTATGTTCCATACATCTATTAACGGGGTTCAAATCAGTTGGTTGGGTAATGCTGAATCAGTTTGTTTTTATGCTCTTGTTGCTTTTGTTTATTCCATTATGAAACCTTTAAATCTGATTGTTTCTTTCACTTTATTTTTTCTTCTTTCTTCCATTGTCAGATCTAGTTGCTTGCAATCTAGGTGTTCTTCTTTTATTTCTATTGTTTGTTTTATTCTCAAATCTGATTATTTCCTCTTCTTTCATTCTCAATAGTTTGCCAAACTTGCAAATCTGGTGGTTTTGATTCTATTCTAAGTGATT
>JAOQMS010043838.1:0-11192 GCA_027563885.1 Erythroxylum longipes | reverse complement strand
CTACCGGTAAACACTCAT
The DNA here is from genome assembly GCA_027563885.1 of Erythroxylum longipes. Lineage (NCBI taxonomy): Eukaryota > Viridiplantae > Streptophyta > Magnoliopsida > Malpighiales > Erythroxylaceae > Erythroxylum > Erythroxylum longipes. Next base: position 11,174 of record JAOQMS010043838.1, on the reverse strand, counting down.
TCTGTCACTTGACAGTTTTCCGGGTCCGGAAACGACTCCGAAAAATTCCCGAAAAATTTTCATAATTCTCAAAAATTCAGAAAACCTTAATGATTCTCTCCAATTCGATTTTTCACATACAAAGCCTATTTTTTTAAAAATCACATTTTATTCTCAATTATACCGGAAAAATGTCATGAATGCATGTACAGCTATTTTCATGTGCAAAAGTCATTGTTCACAAATGCATGAGCGTGAGACGCGTTTTTCTAATTTCTCACGTGTACCTGTTTCTATAATTCAACCCGTTATTTGGAAACGGGATGTTACAATTGCTTTGGTTTTTGAAATAGAAGATGTAAATAATTACTTCTGTGGTTTTATATAGATTAACAAAGAAAACTCCAAACTATTTTTTTTACTTATTAACTCAACTTTAATCTCTAGTTTTAATTAATTTTTGTATTTTTTATTTAGATAATAACACTATGAAGATCTTTAGTTTTGAAAATAAAAGGATTTTAATAATAACACTGCGATACTTCTTGCATAGGTAGAATTTTTAATTGATATTATTCTTTCATGTTTTGAATGGACTAAGCACCAAGATTGAATATTTTTTGTTGTAAAGCACTATAGGGAAAGAGCAAGGTCTTTAATTTTCTATTTAATGTTATGGATTGTTAATAGAAAAAATGTCATTTTAATTTTCCATAATTTTTACACTTGACATTTTTCCTTTTCCCTTTCTATTTCTATGCATCCTACCTTTATATTATAATTAATAATTTCTAACATGAATGACAAAAAAATATCAGTTTTATAGTTTGTATATTCCACCTTGTTATGAAATAGTTTTTATATTGATAAATATCAATTTCTTTAAAAATAAATTTACAATGATTAAATCAATAAAAACTTAGTATTGATTACTATTTTGTTTTGATATCCCTAAGTGTAAAATGAAAAGTTCTGATTTGTTATCAGATAACATTTTCAAACAATCTTTATTGTTTTAATAAATATATTTACTAATTGATTTGGTGTAGTTTATTGTATATTGGAAATTTATATGGAAAAATTCATTCATATATATAAAATAATTAATGAAATTTTCTGTATTATTCATAAATTATTTAAAAATAAGAAATATCCGTGCTACATTTTATTCATATATTTATTTTTTTTAAATTTTAGATAAAATCCATTATTAAAATTATTTCATTTTAAATTAAAAATTTAAATTTAAATATTAAATTTGAAACAAAAAATAGGACCTTTGTCTTGAAGCTTGATTGGGCTTAGGTGTTTGCTTGTTTTATTCTACACCGTAAGTATACAAGTCATATACTGTAGTACAATTGATATCGATACCACAAGGATTGAATATAGTCATCTACAAATTTGAATTGCACTTTGTCTAAGGTAATCAAAAGATTGAATTAATTGAAAATTAAAGTAAACCAACAAAACTTGATGATTAAACAAGTAAACGATAATAATGAAATTGAAGTTATTCAAGGATGAAAACTTAGGGATTATTCTATCCTTGTTTTATCTTCCCTTCACCTTATGAATTGATCTATGCTTGATCCTAGATATCCAAAGTTTTTGATTACCCTCTCTCAAGATCCAATCAAGTAATTACAATTGAAATAGATAAAAGTTTAGTTGTAATCTCTCAATTTCTCAAAACTACTCTTAGCCACTTAATTGGATTTGAAGCAATTTTAAGGATAATTAACTCACAATTAATATCTCTCTTCAATTACTTACCAACATGAAGTTCATAATTCTATTAAGGTACTAACTCTTATTACATAACTTAACATAAATAACTTGATTCAATCTCTCAATTCAAATCAAGTATGAGTATAACAAATATCGAACAACAACAATATATTAAATTCAACAAGGTAAAAGTTACATAAAACAATTTAATAATAACACCCTAATATAGATATCCATAATCAAGTGCAAACATATAACTATTCATATTTAGCATATAAGCAATGAAATAGAAAAAGAGGAGAGAATGAAATCAGCTTGAAGCCTTGATATGGAAAATCTGGAAAGTTGGAGTTGATCTTGATGTTTCCACTTTTGATCTTCTTTTTAGTGATGTGCAACCTCCTTTTTTGTTTCTTTCCCTTTTTGTGTCTATACCAACTATAGAATCTGCCTCCTCTGTTATAACCTTCATAATATCCTTTTATAGCAAAAACTAGGTTTTCTAGAACATACATGGTAACCTACACGATTGTGTATCTCAAAATCCCTTTAAATCGTGACTTTACATGATCATAGAAGCTTAAATGGTAACATAAATAGCCATGTATGTCAACATACACAGACATGTATCTTTACACAGGCACAAATAACGTCTTTGAGGCTCCACACATTTACAGTGGCTTATACAGTTCCTATATATGACTTTGTATCTCTAAAGCTGCTTCAATTCTTCCATTTTATGCCTCAATTTCACCCAAATTCTTCTTTTCTTAGTCTATGAAGGCAATTATCACCTAACAAATACATTTGAAGTAGAATAAGTACCACAAATACCATAAGATTCTAAAAAAAAGCAAAACATACTAAATATGGGTATATAAATATAGTTAATTAATTGTTTATCAAACATCCCTACACTTAAATCTTTGTCTGTCCCCAAGCAAAACTAAAACCAAACACAAAAGACAAAAACACATAATTATGCAACATCACAATAATGGTTTAATGGAATCAAATCTCATGGAATTAACTTAACCTTAAACATTAACCACTCAAAAAATTCCAAAATAATGACACCCTATTCATGCACCTATGACACTTGTAAGCATACACTCATTATTGTTGATCAATTAAAAAGGTAAACTATCACTAAGTATCTTTTTATAAAAATTCTTACTATTTTAAAAGATCAGTATGTTTAATTTTATTATAAGCACCATCTTTTTAAAATTTCTTTCACGATCACCTAGTCTTTTGACTTCAAGGCAAACATTTATAATGAATATTCCCCAATTAATCAAAAAATTATGTTTTATACTTAGCTTGGTTGAAGTATCATTCTAGTCTTTCGAAGCGAAGATAAACATTTTGTTGTAAGTACCCCCGATTACTCAACTATATTACAACTCTTAATTGGGTACCAACTTTATTTTTAATCCAATTTCCTTAAAAAAAGGGCCAGAGGAATAGGAATTTTATTTAACAAATATTTTTTTCAATTTCTTAGCCTATCTCATTTCTTCTAAGTCAATCACTCCAATGAAAGGTTACCAATGATGTCTACCAATTTAAGTGGATGTAATTATAAGTGTATCCAAAAAAATATCATAACATAAAAGAATAGGTGCCGTATCCTAATTAACATGCATTTTCATCCCAAAGACACTTAAACACAAACTTCATAAGCTAATTTCCCTTTATAATTTAAATGACCATGTTCGAAGGTAAACCAATTTTGTTCAATTCATGTTATCGACTCAGTCACACAATGCAACATCATGCAACAAAAATGTACATAATAAAAAATAACACCATACAAATGCAAATTCACACACAAATGATATGCAAGTGCATATATGTCCCCACACTTTAATAATAAATTATCTTCAATGTGGAAACCACATAAAAACATAAGTAAAAACAACATATATAATAACTATAACAAACAAAATAAAAATAAAAAGAATAAAAACAAGGGCAAGAATACTTATGGGTATTGTGGTGGTGACGACGTCAGAGAAGGAAATTAGACACATTTTATGCCATGATCATCCAACAATTTAACTAACTACAAATTAAACATAAAACATAAAAATAATAAAGCACTATCAAACTCAAAATTATGAAAAACCTAACTAAAACATAACGTGTTAATTTTAAGGTCACTAGCTTGACTGTTTTAGTGCCATTATTTTCAATTAAAACAAAGGAAAGAGATCACTGACCTTTCTTATGGAAAGACTCCTCCAAAATAAGGTTTGCACCTATGCCCATTCACTTTGAATGTTTTCCTTTTTTCATTCTCCAATTCTAAAGCTCCATACGTGAAAACTTTGATAACTTTGAAAAGGAGTGACTCCAACGGGATTTAAGCTTACTAGAAAATAATCGAAGTCTTGAGTTAAATAACAACACCAAGTCCCCACTCTTAAATTCCTTCTTTATGATATGGGCATCATGCCTTCTCTTCACTCTTTCCTTATAAACTTGGCATTCTCATAAAATTAGATCTCAACTCTTCCGATTCATCAAGTTGTAAGAGTCTCTTCTTACCTGCTACCTTCGAATTAAAATTCAATGTCTTGATGTCTAATAAGCCCTATGTTCTAACTCCAAGGGTAAATGGAAAACTTTTCCATAAACAATTCTAAATGGGGTTGTACCTATAGGTGTCTTGAATGCAATTCGATATGCCTATAATGCATCTTCTAACTTCAATGCCCAATCTTTCCTTGAATTGTTCACTTTTTTTTCTCTAAAATTTGCTTCAACTCCCTTTTAACAACCTCTACTTGTCCACTTGTTTATGGATGATAGGGTATGACTACTCTATGGTAAACTGCATATCGATTTAGAAGAGCTTTAAAGGGCTTATTGCAGAGGTGTGTTCCTCCATCACATATAATCGCTCTTGGAACTCCAAACCTATTACATATACTTTTGATAATTTTTTGCACCACTTTACCATCATTGATTGGAGTTGCCATTGCTTCAGCCTATCTAAAAATATAATCCACACCTAAGAGGATATATGTGTTGCCAAAAGAAAATAGGAAAGATCTCATGAAGTCTAGCCCCTATGTGTCAAAAACTTCCACTTCCATCCCCTATGCGTCAAAAACTTCCACTTTCATGATGTTAGAAAGGGAAATCTCATCTCTTTTTGAAATATTTCCAAATCATTGGCATCTTTCACAATTCAACACATATTTTTAAGCATCTTTAAACAATCTAGGCAAAAAGAACCCACACTTTAACACATAAGATGTTGTCTTATTTGTTCCATAATGGCCTACCTAAGATGAATTGTGACATTGAGTTAGTATCTTAAGAATCTCATCTTCTAAAACACACCTACGAATAAAACCATTAGCACACATCTTATATAAAACAAGTTCTTCCTAAAGATAATGGGCGCATTCAAATAAAAACCTCTTCCATTGTTGATAAGATAAATTTGTAGGAAGGATACCACCTCCAATGTAGTTTGTTATGTTAGTAATCCATGGATCAAAAAGGCAATTTACCAACAACAAGGTCTCATCAAGGAATTGTTTATTAATTGTTTCATTTGGTTTCACCTCCCTCGTTCTAAACGTGATAGGAGGTTAGCCACCACATTCTTCGCTCCTTTTTATCTTTAATCTCAATAATAAATTCTTAATGGAGTAGCACCCACCAGTTAAGTCTCATATTCACTTCCTTCTTAGTGAAAAGATATTAAGATGCTGTATGATCTATAAAAACCATAATTTTTGAACCCGAAAGATAAGAAAGAATTTGTAACAAGCTAATACTAGTGTTAATAGCTACCTTTCAGTTGTGGTGTAATTCAATTTTGCTCGCGAAGGTCCTGCTTGTATAGTAGATTGTATGTAACCTCTTATCTTTCTATTGTCCTAATACACATCTAATTGCTTGGTTGCTTGCGTCGCTTATAATCTCGAATGGTAGGGACCAACCAGTGAGGTCAATATAAGTGCTAAAGTAAGAACCTCCTTTAACTTGTCAAAAGCATGAAAACAATTAACATCAAAATGAAAAGCTACTTCTTTAATCAATAAATTTGTAAGCAGTCTAGCAATAAGCCAAAAATCCTAAATAAAGCAATGATAAACTTGTGTATGCCCCCAAAATGCTCTCATGCCCTTGACATTGTTCAGTGGTAGAAGCTTTTTAATGACTTCTATTTTGGCCCTATCCACTTCTATGGCTTTGCATGATATCTTATACCTTAAGACCTTACCTTCATGCACCATGAAGTGACATTTTTCTCAATTAAAAACCAATTGTGATTACTTAAACCTTTGGAGAAATCCATTTAGATTTTTTAAGCAATGCTCAAAAGAGTCTCCAAAAATTGAAAAGTAATCGATAAACATTTCCATAACATCTTTCATTATATCTACAAATATTTCCATCATGGAGCTTTATAAAGTAGTTGGTATACGATAAAGTCCAAAAGGCATTCTTCTGTAGGCAAAGGTCTCATGGGACATATGAATGTGGTCTTTTCTTGGTCTTATAGATATATGAAAATTTGATTGTAGCCCGAGTACCCATCAAGGAAGAAATAGAAAGCTTGTTCAGCCACTCTATTAATTGTTTGATCTACAAAGGGTAGGGAAAATGATCTTTCTTAGTTGCAGTGTTAAGCTTCCTGTAATCAATGTATACCCTCCATCCTATGACTATTCTAGTAGAAATTAACTTTACTTTGCCATTCTCTATCATCATCATTATCCCTTTCATTGGTACACACTGTATTGGACTCACTTATTTACTATCCGATATGGGTAAATAATTCATGCATCTAAAAGCTTCATCACTTCTTTCTTCATGACCTCTTTCATGTTAGGATTCAATCTCCTTTGTCTCTCCCTCACTCTCTTTCATCCCTCTTTAAGGTTAATCATATGCATCACTACACAAGGACTTATTACTCTACTGTTCAAAATTTTCCATCTTATAACTTTCATTCCCTTCCTAATGATCTCCACCACCTTCTTGTCTTATTCTAAATCTAACTGGTTTGAGATGATAATAGGTAGTAATTTCCCTCAGTTGGAAAGGTATGCCCAAGGTGTTTGGGTAAGGGCTTCAAGTCCAAAGTAGGTGTTCTGTCAAAAGAAGGCAGAGTGGGTGTTTTAGTTTACACTAATGGCTTTTATTTTAACATCTCACCCAACTCCTCTTCCTTCTCAATCACTTCATTGTTTTTTTTATGCACATCATTATCAACTTCTTCATAAACTTCCTTTTTTTGATACTTTACACATTCACCAACTACATCAAATTTGCAATCCCCTCTACTGGATTCTTCAATATTTTGTTTATACTAAACTCTACCTGCTTGTCACCAATCTTAAAAACTGATTTCTTGTCATGTACATTAATCAATGCTCTTCTGGTGTTTATAAATAGCCTCCTAAGAACTAGAGAAAATTTTTGATCTTCATCAAAATCTAAAACAATAAGTATACCAGGATAATAAGCTTGTCCACCTTGACTAATAAGTCCTCCACCACTCCAAATGGTTTCTAGATAGATTGGTCTACCGACTGGATAAGTATAGATGTTGGTTTCATATCTCCGAATCCTAATTTCCTAAAAATGGATAAAGGCGTTAAGTTAATGTTGGTCCATAAGTCACATAAACATTTGAAAATTTCAAGACTATCAACTACACAAGGAATTGTGAAACTTCCTGTATCTTTCAACTTTAAGAGCATATGACTGGTAATTACAGAGCTGTAACACTCCATTAATGACATTATTTGGTTATCCTCCTAAGTACAATTAATGGTTAAGATGTCTTTAAGAAATTTGGAATACTTGGGCATGTTCTTTAAAGCCTTTGCAAAAGATAAGTTGATTTGCAACTTCTTTAACCTTTCTATGAATTTGGAAAATTTTCCGTCCATTTGGTCTTCTTTAACCTTTGTTGGAATGGGATTTTTGGAGTATATGGTGGTGGTGGCACATAAGGTTTCTTTTCATTTTTATCTTCCTTTTTATTCTTAGCTTCCTTCTTTATAGGGGATGGCTTCCTTGTCTTTTTGTTCTTCTAACTCCTTTCCATTTTTTAGTTTAATTGCCTTCAATTACTCCCTTGGATTGGCTTCCATGTTACTTGGGAGACCCCCTGCATTCCTTGTTGACAATGAATTAGCAAGTTACCTAACTTAAACCTCTAAGTAATGAATGGAAAACAAGTGGTTCTTCACTATTTGATCAAATTTTGCTTCCATCCTCTTAATTTTCATTATGTCTTTTGAACTTAAAGCTTAGTGTTGAGTGTAATTTATGCAAAATAATCTACTCATTTTATGCTCAAAAATCGCAAGTATATGGATCATGACTTGTAGTTAGAAAGCAGATATCGATCCCACAGGGATTGATGCCCAGACACCCCTTAATTAAGATCAAACTTTGTTCAAGAAACGAAATTATTTTAAAGAAAATAATTTAAAAAATTAAATTAAAATTGAAAGACTAACAATAGACAATAAACAATACCAAAATACAGAAAATTGGAATTCAAGAATCTAATAAATAGAAATCACTTTCTCCTTATTTTGTCTCCCTCCTATTTTGTTAATCGAATTGTGTTTCACCTAAGATATTCGAATGTATTAACTAACCTCTCTCATGGTATAATTAATTGTTCCTAATTAAATTACATGAATTCAATTGAATGATCTCTCGACCTACCTAATCACTCCACCAATTTAACTAGATATTAAGCTATCCTATGGGTGATCAATTGAATTAGCTGAGATCTCTCTTCTAACTAATCAATCAATGTGATGATTGTAAGTCTATAGGTTGCCAATTCTTGTTGTACAATCCTACATAAATAATCTTACTCACTCTATCGGTTTATTGCAAGATACAAAGATAATCAGCAATCACTAAAGACAACTTTCATTCAATTCAATAAAATAGGAGTTTAACAAAAATAGTTCAAAAGCAATCCCTAAAAACAAATAAGCCACTTATGGTCTCCATAACATCATCAACACTCAAATATTCCATTATAAAAAGATTATAAAAGATAAAATTGACAGAAAATTCAATAAGAAAACTCTTTCTCTTCTTTGCCAAAATATGGAATTTTTGATGTTAATGTGTTATTTTCCCAATTGTTGTTGATAATCCTTGAACCTTCATCTTCCTCAAGACTCAAAATTTGTATTCTTCACTCAAGGGGGCTCTTTTCTACAAAGGGTTTTCGTCCTGTTTCATCCATGGAGATTTTATTATGTTTTATAGTCCAGAAACCCTAAGTTTAATTGAGCCCCGCATAATGTCTTGGATTAAAGTTCCCATGATCGTGGGAATTGGCATGATTCCCATGATCTTAGGATTTTTCAATAGAAAGTTCCCTCTTCTCTTCTCCTCTTAAATCTCTAGCTCAATCTCCAAGTTGCCCAATCTTCCTTCCTACATAAAAATAGTCAATTCTTATCCTAAATTAACATCAAACATAAAAAAAACAACAATGAAAATCAAAATAAATGAAAACGTACAAAATGAATCCTAAACTACAATAATAATCAACTATTATGCAAGAAAAATGTGTCAATTACTTAGAAAAACATATACTAATGCACAACTATCACCTAACACATCTATTAACTTATCCATCTTTGACTATAAGGATCCAAGCCTATCCTGCTAAAAACCTGGTGGAATTTGTGCTTTCATGCTATTTTCTGCATTATCAGTCTAAGATAATTTTAGGTGGTTCCTCCACCCAGGATTATATGTGTTAGAGTATAGACTATTACCTCCCATTTATTAAGCTCCCATGAAATTGACTTATTCTGTTGGACCCTGATTCCGGAGCCCAACATTCTTTTTCATAGGACGTGTGCTTGTGCTTGTTACCATGCAAGGTATTTCCCATTTAACCCTCATTAGTCATCCTTGGTTCATCCTCATTTCTTAATACCGTAGTATCGGGCCCTATCTTCTAAATCCTTCCTTATACTGAAGCAAATATTCTATGCTCAACTTTCATCTAGATATTGAGCATCTTAGAGGCTTAGTTAAAATTTTATTCCTTCAGATCATTTTATAGCTCTATGCCTCTAGATTATCTAGAAACGAGGTTCATTTCATTTGGAGGTCAGATAACGAAGTTATGGCTGAAAGAATCAAATAGGGTTTTGATCTAAATCATATTGAACCTACCTCGGGACAAAAGGCATAACTCTTTCGACAGACGTTGAATGAAAGCTTTCTTTAGATTATCTAAAAGAGGACTTCAATATCTGCAACTTTCATGCAGACCTTGAAGACAAATTCAATCCTAAAAAGGGTCAAAAATAGACCAGACGATGGATTAGATGAAACTAATCAAAAGCAGACGAATTGAAAAACAGGCAAAGCAGAAAGCAAACGAAACAAAGCAGACGAAATAAAGACAGACGAAGTGAAAAGCAGATGAAGCATGAATTCTTTGACATAATTGTAGCTCCAATTCTCTAGTCTAATTTGAAACAAGAACTATCTCAAATGGAACTCTATAGAAGAAGTTTCGGTTATATAAGCAGAAAGTAGACGAAACAAAAGATGGATGAATCAGAAAGCAGATGAGGCAAAGGCTTAAGACGAAGCAGAGTCAACTTAAGATGAAGCAAAGTCAACTTAAGACAATGCAACGCTTAAGACAGAGCGTTCAATTTAAGACGATGCAACGCTTAAGACCCTATGATGTCATCACAGACGAAGTGATGTCATCACAGACGATACATTTTCACAGAAGAAGTGGATTTACAGAAGATGCATCTTTACAGACGATGCATCATTACAGAAGAAATGACATCTTCAAAGAAGTTGACATCATCACAGAAGAAGTTGATTTACAAAAGATGCATTTTTGTAGAAGATGCATCCTTATAGAAGAAATGACGTCATCACAGAAGTTGATTTACAGAAGATGCATCTTTACAGACGATGCATCCTTATAAAAGAAATGACGTCATCACAGAAGTTGACGTCATCACAGAAGAAGTTGATTTACAGAAGATGCATTTTTACAGTGAATGCATCTTTTCCCTCCTAAGCATTTCCCTTTCTAAGGACCATAACTCTCGATCCACAGGTCCAAAAATTTCATACTATATAAGCTAAAAGAAAAACCTAAAATTTTCTAGAAGATGACTTGGTCTAATTCAGCTTAGGTCAAATCTAGGTTTTTCCTTAAGTTATAACAAAAATTTTACCCTATATAAGGCTTGAAATTTTGCATTTCTCAAGCTTAGAAAGTCCTGATCTTAACCATTTTGTTACCAGAGTGACTTCATTTAACTCTCAAATCTCAACTTGTTTGTCTCGTCACATCTAACTACAATTTGATCAATCATAATTCTTGTCTTGCCTTCCCATAAATCCCACTTAGGCGTACGTGTGTATATGTATATATATAAATCCACAATTTATGCTCAACCCAACTG
>JAOQMS010043837.1:0-11192 GCA_027563885.1 Erythroxylum longipes | reverse complement strand
ACTATTGTCAAGTTCTTTTCATTTTGAACCAACCTACACCACTTAGCAAACTCGTTAAAAGCATCACTTTTATTTGCTAGAAATCTCACCCAAGTGAATCTAGAAAAGTCATCAATAATAACAAGAACATATATTTTTCCACTTAAACTTGTATGCCTAGATGGTCCAATTAAATCCATATGAAAAAGTTCAAGTATTCTAGATGTGCCTATTTCTTTCTTTGGTTTGAAAGATTCCTAACATGTTTGCCTTTCAAGCAAGATTCACAAAAGTGGTCTTTAACTAATTTTATCTTAGGCAAACCTTTACAAGGTCATTTTTAGAAAGTTTAGAAATTAAAGACAATGGTGCATGTCCCAACTTTCTATTCCACAAAAATGCATTTTCTTCTAATGTTACCAAACATTTTTCATCAAAAGAACTATCATCATGCAAATTAACAATATAAGTATTTCCATGTCTCAAACAAATGAAAGTAACATTTCCATCTTTCTTAACCATGCAATGAGATGATTCAAATTTCACATTAAAATCCATATAACATAATTGAGAAACACTTAGCAAATTATGTTTCAAACCATCAACTAGTAGAACATTGTCAATGGTAGGCAAAGGATCCTTACCCACTTTACCAACACCAATGACTTTACCTTTTTTGTTGTCTCCAAATGTGACAAAGCCTTGATTCTTTGGTTTGATTTCTACAAATAGGCTCTTGTCTCCACTCATATGCCTTGAACATCCACTAGCAATGTACCATGTGCTTAGTGGATTTTCATTCCTTGCTTGTACCTACAAAAGAAACATTCTTTCTTCTTATTAGTACCCAAGCCACTTTGGGTCCATTTTGGTTAGCCATATTGTTGGGCCCGAGTCTCGATTCATGGCGATCCCGTGAGGGTTGTATGAAAGACAGGTGGATAGCATTGGATTTAAAAGAAATTTCAGAGTTACAGTGGTGGAGGGTTTGCCGCGGTAATGAATATGCTTCGCCGCAGCGAAACCATGCAGATATCTCTAGAAATCCTTCAGGAGAAATTAGTTGCAGCTAACTCAGTGTTTCGCCACAGCGAAACTATGGAAGTTCACCGCGGCTAACGTCTGGCTTCACCGAGGCGAAGGAGTCTAACTCCGCCGCGGCGAAGTTTCTGAACCACTCAAAAACCTTTCGGGAAAGATACGTCGCGGTGATGATCTCACTTTGCCGCGGCGAAGTTACCAAGTTCACAAAGAAAATACCCTTCGGGAAAGGTTCGTCGTGGACATCCTCTGGCTTCGCCGCGGTGAAACCCTCCATTTCACAACCCAGAACCCAAATATCTAACATCTATCACTAAACATCAAACACAACTTAATACACATACACATACAATCTTCCCACAAAACCATTTACAACTTAACCAAAGATCAATATAAACGTAAGCAAAGAAACTTCTTAAATTCTTCATTCATTTCCAAATCAAAATGAAGTTCATATAAAGTTTTAATTACAATCCACATTACATCGAAGTCATAACAAAAGATACAAAATACATTGGATGCTTAATGTTCAATGAGTCTATAAAGCTATCCAAGAGTCTAGCTACTAACTTAGTACAAAAGCTAACTATCTTGGAATTCGTCCAAATGCCTTGCAAGGATTTACTGATCTTCTCGATCTGCACCTGAGGAGTGGGAAAAATATTGGGTTGAGCTACACAGCTCAGTGGCTAATATATTTATAGCCATTGGCGACTCCCCACATGTTCAAGCATATGTATATGTATATCTAGCAACTCTAGTATTCTTACTTTATTCAAACAATTAAAACATTGATCCATATAACTCAAACTTGACACACAGCGTAAACTTTAGCCATTACATATAACACTTTATTATGCACTAAACTTGAACATCTAAAGATACAATGCACAATTGGCTTGATGGTTCCGTGAACAAAACAGAGAAACCGAAGTTTACTCCGCGAACAAAACGAAACCATTTTTTGGATTTCGTGTGCTACAAGTGGGTAGCCGGGAAAAGGCTTGACGTCAACGTGCACGTAACTACGAAACGGTTCCTCTCTCGCCCAAACACAATCAAATTTATGCTTAATTTAGTCAATCACAATTTGCACTCTTGTGCTTCTTTCATTTCATCATTTTCTTATTTTTTTTCCATACTTTTTCTTCTTTTCATTCAATTCCAAATGTTATAACCTTTTTTCAAGTTATAACATAAACACAATACATCATGCAATTTCAAATATTCGCAATTATTTCAATTTCAAACATAACAATTTCAAGCAAAACCACATACACACACATAGGCAAGAATTTGCCCAATTACACAATAACCATAAATACATTACCCACTTAATAAGCTTGCGAAAATCCAAGTCAAGCTTGCCTTTCCCCTTGCTCTTGGGTAGGATTCCCTTGGTTTCCTACAACAACCAAGGTTCCATTCAAAAACCAACATTGTCATAAATTTATAACTTCAGAAAGATCATAGAATCAAAATAAACACAATGAAACTCAAATCTAACCTACCCACAGTCTATCTAGGTTAGAAAACTCAAGATCTAATTTAGAAACCCAAAATTCAATTGGTTTCTCCTAATCCATCTTCTTCCCACAAAACCTCTTTGCTCTCTAACTCCTTTTTCCTCAGCACAATCCATTCCTTTAATAGAGTAAAAAGAAAAAATGGTTAACTTACCTCAACAACTTGATTTCTCTTCTCTTCTTTTTCACCGAAACTTCTCTTCTTCTCCTGTTTTCTTTTCTTTCTTTCTTTTTGTTCTCACGAAACTCATCTCTTCTTCTTTTAATACAAAGCCATTTTAAATGGTCTTTTCCCATCTTACCCTTCATTTACCTTGTCCTTCCCATTTTGCCCCTTCTTTGTCTATCAACTACTAACATTTTAACTCCTTATTTTGATCAGGTAAAAGAAGAAGTTTGATAACACTTCCTTCTAAAAAAGTGTTCCTCTATGTCTTATCTTTCCATTGACACCAAAATAACTCAATTTGGCTCAGTAATTTGAAAGATATACGTCCAACATTATCAGGTTGTTCACATTAAAAAAAACAGTGTACTATGTACAATTTTCATCCAGAAATTCAATATCTTAAAGAAAGAATCAAAATTCAACTTCTTCAGACAATTTGTAGGCATATGTCTCTAGTTTACTCCAAATTAAGAATCACTCCATTCGAATAACTACAGAGCAAGTTATGATCAAAATAATGAAACATGTTCAGTGCAGAGAAAAGTTCGCCGCGGCGAACTCCTCCAGAGAGGAATTCTCGCACAAATTTCACAAGTTCACCGCGGTGAAACCTAGAGTTGGCCGCGGTGAACTTTACCGAAGAGGAATCCTAACCAAAACCATTCAAGTTCGCCACGGCGACGCAAGGAGTTTGCCGCAACGAATTTCCACATAAGCAACCCAGTTTTCCAACTTCAGGTCAGATTTTACACCTAACATAACTTGTACAAAGATCACCTTTTCTACTTCATTTACTCCTCATTCCTAACTCAATATCATCCAAAAATTATAGTCTATGACTGATCATGAACATTAATAACAGAGCCTACACATATGTACCCATTCATCATCAACTTACTACATTCACTACTTTAATCTTGTCTATCATTTCTAATTATTGCCAACAATTTCTCATTTTAATAGTTCCAATTTCCAAGAAAAATTCGGGGTCCAACAATTCTCCCCCCTTAAAGAATTTCGTCCTCGAAATTCTGACCTGAGTTATCAAACAAATGGATTCTTGTTAGTAATACTAACTGATAAGTCAATGGTCCGATACTTAATAACTTTATATGGGCCAATACAATCCAAGCTTAGTTGCTTCTTTACCCTAACCTGAGCACATCTTGCACTCAATCTAAGCACATCTTGGCAAGGTGATAATCTCAAAGACATTCCATCTTTCGCTTGATACTTCACATCTCTTTAGTGTTAACACACTCGACTCTGATGTCTATCACATTATGTTCCATAACCTCGATGTTGATCCACCAAATTTCATTTATCTTACTTGAATCACTTAGTTTCTCACACAGATCAATTTCACTAATCAGCAGTATCTCAAATCAATTCTGGCCTTCAACTATTTTTAGGCCCTCTTCATTTCAATGTAAGGGCGAACGACTCTTTTTGTTGTGCAACACCTCATACAGAAATTCTAATGATATCACTGTGATAATGATTGTGATGTTTAAAAGTCACTTAGAACTATACATTGATCTCATGTTCCTATGAACTCTAATAGTTAAGCCTGTTACCAACTTATACATGTAATCACTTGGTTCTACTTTCTTAGCCATCAAATGCTCTTTTGATGTATTCCTAAGGATGTATATCATAGGTTGTTATTGCGCTTCTCTAACAATCTCTTTCTTCAATCTTCTTTATTGGGTACGGATACTATTTACTTCAATCACAAGGTATCAATTTTCAATCAAACTCAAATTCGGATTCATTTTCCATTTTCTCTGTAAGATTCACAAATTCTGAATCCTCAACTTAGGCTTTGCTAATCTTTTCAAGTGAAGCTGATCTTAAATTCAATAGCTAATAGCACTTTGATTTGCCCAAACTTCAATTCGACATTCTATACTCTTAATTGCACTTGGCTTTACAACCTTAATACCTGAATTTATGTTACACAACTATAAAAAAAAAATTCCCATGAATCATATTACAACACTAGATTTATTGGGAAGGTAATCATTTGCTTAATCAAAATCTTCAAGTAACTCTATCCATTGTCTTAGTCTCATGTTCAATTCTTTCAGACTCAATAATTATCCCTTTCTTTAATAATCCATATAAAATCCAAAATGTTTCACTATACTTACAGTGTCTTCAAACTCCTCAATGCAATTTCTATTGTAGCAAATTCTAAATCATGTATCAAAATTAGCTCATGAGATTCTAATATTTATTTGTCTCCATGCATATGAAATCACTTTATTATGCTGCATTGGATGTTATTCTAATCTCTTATACAAACATCATTGTATACTACAAAATCTCCAAATCCAGTGATATAATTATCATTGATGTTTTACTTCCTCAAAATTCTTTTTACAATTATCAGTCCATATGATCGACACATGTTTCCTTAGAAATCTCGTCAAAGGGCTAAGATCGGTAAAAACCACCCTTTAATAGTCTCTGGTGGTATCCAACATATAGCTAGTTCTAAAGAACTCTGAATCTCGCATATATTCCTCGAAATTTCTCATTTTATCATCACCTTTACTTTTCTTTGAGTCTCCCAATATGCCATGTTCAGATATGATACAACCCAAATTTTATTTAATCAAGCTAAGATTCATTCTCATTAAACTTGGCATATAATTATTCCTACTCCCATGATATGTAAGATTTCCATAAGTATTCAAAATATTCTTCTCCACTTTTCAAACACATTCGATATATCATCTATGATCACAGTCACTAATTGATCCAGTTTTGCTTGGATCACTTTAATTTTTTTTAATACTATAATACTGTTGGGGCATTGTTAACTCTAACAGATATTACCCAAAACTCCCTGTGCCCATGATCTGTTCTCGTAATTCTTTAAGAATCTAGTTCCTCAATGAAGTAGTATTATCTCATGTTATTTTCGGTTTCCCAATTGTCTTTTCCCAATTGACTCCTTTTCTCGAATGATCTTTCAATTCATTTGATTTTCTCTGATTTTCACATGGATTTATTCTAATGCTTGCTCATTCGTTCTAGTTTCTCCACATATTTCAATTTAATTGCAAAATTAACTTCCTGTGTGTGTAACACATTCATCCGGTAAAATTTGTATCTCCCGAACATATTTACACATAATATAACATGGACCTATATACTCTTCATATTAGCAATTAAAGTCTCCTCAAATTCAAGAATCCACTCATATAGTTGGATACTTTATCTCAAACAAAATGCATACACTCTTAGTAGCATATTCTACCTCTTAAGTTTGAGTCTTAGTTAGAAACGGGACTCTAATATTCACTTTGGATTCATTGCATATTCATTTCTGAATTGCTCTTTCATTGATCATTCTTAAAATAAACCATCTAGTCTACTTAACCTAATTTAGGAAATTCTTCTTCCAAAGAAGATTTCATACTACATTCATGTATATTGTTCATACAATCCTTTATCAATCCATTGTTTCCATTATTGCTTCTCAGACATTCTTAGTACCTCAAGAAGATCATTTTTTATCATTTCTTACAATGTTCTATTTACCAAAACTCGATAAGGTAGTAGACATACTTACCGTCGCATAAGTTTAGGTATGTATCATCAAGATCCTCCCATTCTATCCAGAGATTTATCTCTGACAATTCACCAAGTTATACTCATGTCAATAATACGTCAATCACAATTGATTCTGAATAATTCCTAAATATTCTATGACTGTTTAAACATACTCCTCCATTGTAGTTACCCTTTTCAACATAATCACCTATACCGTAATTCCATCGCATTACTCTAATTCATCTTATAATTTTAACTATAGGGATCATATATTACCTCCCATACGATATCCAAATATGGATCTCATATGTACTCAATCACATTATTCACCAATATAACCATATGATCAATTATATTCTCTTAATAACTGGTCGACTTAAACCTTGAGAACTTCTACATATATCACTACAATTTGTTTCATCTTCCACACGTACGTTCTTAGTCAATTTAGAAGCATAATCGCATAGCCATCTTGAAATTCTGATATCAAATTCACTAACACTATCTTATACTGGATCATAACTCTTATCACACTAATTAAACAATCACTTTAAATTCCAAGTTCAACCTTTCAATTCCACTTTGCTTGTACACCTTAAATCTTGTCATTTCCACCCATGTCTCTATTTCTTTCTCAGTCAATTCATGAAAATATTTTCACATCCATATCAATTCAAGTATATATCCACAACGAAATTTCGTTACTATAATCGTTGACATAACCACATATACTGAATATATGTCTAACATATCAAACTACGTAATATTTCTTATTTCTAAATATCCACAAACTTTCCTTATCTTATATTCTAACAAAACACCGTTCTTCTCGTTGTTTCTAATAATCCAACCTCTTAACAAAAGTTCATACATGCGACTCAAGCGGTTGCAATTACTGGCATTCTATACTCATCATTACCCTTCTCCAATGGTAAGGAATCAGGTGTAGCATATCCTTGCAAACCTCCTCGTTTTCCTTTACGAGGTGGCATTTCACTCCTTTAATAGAAACACTAAGGATTAGCTTACATTTTATTTCAATCCTATTTCTTACATGTATGCATGTCATTTAATGCAATTCAATCAATTTAACAATGTAAATAATTAATCACATAGCATAACAATTCACCCCACCATGCACTCTAACCCTAAGAAAAACCTAAGCTCTGATACCAAATATGTTGAGCCCGGGTCTCGATTCATGGCGATCCCATGAGGGTTGTATGAAAGACATGTGGATAGCATTGGCTTTAAAAGAAATTTCAGAGTGAAAGCGGTGGAGGGCTCGCCACGGCGACAAATATGCTTCATTACGACAAAACCATGCAGATATCTCTAGAGATCCTTCGGGAGAAATTAGCCGTGGCCAACTCAGTGTTTTGTCGAGGCGAAACTATGGAAGTTCACCGCGGATAACGTCTGGCTTTGCCGCGGCGAAGTTTCTGAACCACTTAAAAACCTTTCGGGAAAGATACGTTGCGGCGATGATCTCACTTCGCCGCGGCGAAGTTACCAAGTTCATAAAGAAAATACCCTTCAGGAAAGGTTCTCCGTGGCCAACCTCTGGCTTCGCCGCGGCAAAACCCTCCATTTCACAACCTAGAACCTAAACATATAACATCTATCACTAAACATCAAACATAACTTAATACACATACATATACAATCTTCCCACAAAACCATTTACAACTTAACCAAAGATCAATATAAATGTAAGCAAAGAACTTCTTAAATTCGTCATTCATTTCCAAATCAAAATGAAGTTCATACAAAGTTTTAATTACAATCCACATTACATCGAAGTCATAACAAAAGATACAAAATGCATTGGATGCTTAATGTTCAATGAGTCTATAAAGCTATCCAAGAGTCTTGCTACTAACTTAGTACAAAAGCTAACTGCCTTGGAATTCGTCCAAATACCTTGCAAGGATTTACTGATCTTCTCGATATGCACCTGAGGAGTGGAAAAAATATTGGGCTGTGTTACACAGCTTAGTGGCTAATATATTTATAGCCATTGGCGACTGGCCACATATTCAAGCATATGTATATGTATATCTAGCAACTCTAGTATTCTTACTTCATTCAAACAATTAAAACATTGATCCATATAACTCAAACTTGACACACAACGTAAACTTTAGCCATTACATATAACACTTTATTATGCACTAAACTTGAACATCTAAAGATGCAATGCACAACAATTGGCTTTAGGGTTTCGTGAACAAAACAGAGAAACCGAAGTTTACTCCGTGAACAAAACGAATCCATTTTTTGGATTTCGTGTGCCATAAGCGGGCAGCCGGGAGAAGGCTTGACGTCGACGTGCACGTGACTAAGAAACGGTTCCTCTCTTGCCCAAACACAATCAAATTATGCTCAATTTAGTCAATCACAATTTGCACTCTTGTGCTTCTTTCATTTCATCATTTTCTTATTTTTTTTCCATGCTTTTTCTTCTTTTCATTCAATTCCAAATGTTATAACCTTTTTCAAGGTATAACATAAACACAATGCATCATGCAATTTCAAATATTCGCAATTATTTCAATTTCAAATATAACAATTTCAAGCAAAGCCACATACACATACATAGGCAAGAATTTGCCCAATTACACAATAACCATAAATACATTACCACCTAATAAGCTTGCGAAAATCCAAGTCAAGCTTGCCTTTCCCCTTGCTCTTAGGTAGGATTCCCTTGGTTTCCTACAACAACCAAGGTTCCATTCAAAAACCAAAATTGTAATAAATTTATAACTTCAGAAAGATCATAGAATCAAAATAAACACAATGAAACTCAAATCTAACCTACCTATAGTCTATCTAGGTTAGAAAACTCAAGATCAAATTTAGAAACCTAAAATTCAATTGGGTTTTCCTAATCCATCTTATTCCCACAAAACCTCTTTGCTCTCTAACTCCTTTATCCTCAACACAATCCATTCCTTTAATAGAGCAAAAAGAAAAGATGGTTTACTTACCTCAACAACTTGATTTCTCTTCTCTTCTTTTTCACCGAAACTTCTCTTTTTCTCCTATTTTCTTTTCTTTCTTCTTTCTTTCTTTTTTTTTGTTCTCAAGACACTCATCTCTTCTTCTTTTAATACAAAGCCATTTTAAATGGTCTTTTCCCATCTTACCCTTCATTTACCTTGTCCTTCCCATTTTGCCCCTTTTTTGTCTATCATCTACTAACATCTTAACTCCTTATTTTGATCAGGTAAAAGAAGAAATTTGATAACACTTCCTTCTAGGAAAGTGTTCCTCTATGTCTTATCTTTCTATTGACACCAAAATCACTCAATTTGGCTCAGTAATTTGGAAGATATGCTTCCAACATTATCGGGTTGTTCACATTTAAAAAAAAATAGTGTACTATGTACAAATTTCATCCAGAAGTTAAATATCTTAAAGAAAGAATCAAAATTCGACTTCTTGAGACAATTTGTATTCCTATGTCTCTAGTTTACTCCAAATCAAGAATCACTCCATTCGGATAACTACAGAGCAAGTTATGATCAAAATACTGAAACATGTTCAGTGCAGAGAAAAGTTCGCCGCGGTGAACTCCTCCAGAGAGGAATTCTCGCACAAATTTCACAAGTTCGCCGCGGTGAAACCTAGAGTTGGCTGTGGCGAACTTTACCGGAGAGGAATCCTAACCAAAACCATTCAAGTTCGCCGCAGTGAAGCAAGGAGTTTGTCGCGGCGAATTTCCACGGCAACAACCCAGTTTTCCAACTTCAGGTCAGATTTTACACCTAACATAACTTGTACAAAGATCACCTTTTCTACTTCATTTACTCCTCATTCCTAACTCAATATCATCCAAAAATTATAGTCCATGACTGATCATGAACATTAATAACAGAACCTACACATATGTACCCATTCATCATCAACTTACTACATTCACTACCTTAATCTTGTCTATCATTTCTAATTATTGCCAACAATTTCTCATTTTAATAGTTCCAATTTTCAAGAAAAATTCGAAGTCCAACACATATAAACTATATTAGGAAGTTTAGTTCCTTTTACCACCCAAACTTTCTTCACATTAATACATCTCCTAATATTTTTGCATGCAATTTCCATATGACCATCTCTTAAGCATTTAGCACATTTAGCAACTTTTCCATCTTTAGTAAATTTAGAAATCAAAGAACAATCTCTATCAAAGGGGTCATACCCTAAACCATGTTTAGATATGGAATATCTTTGTAAAGACAACATCTTTTCAAATTTATCATTTCCATTAGCAAACTTTCCAACCACATAAGAAAACTCTCTTCTAAGTCTATCAAGTTCACAAGTTAAGTTTTCTTTTTCAATATTGCATGTAGAGTGATCTTTCTTAATGCATTCTAAGTCATCAATTGTTTCATGCAAATCGTTATTTTCAGCTTCAAGATCTCTTAATTTCTTTCTCAATTTCTTGTTGATTTTCATAGCTTCTTCAAAATCAATTTGCAATGTAGTAAATGAATCTTTAAGATCTTGGTCAATGATTATTACCTCATCCTCATCATCACTTGATAAGTAACTATTTGCCATAAGAGACAAGTTGCTCTCATCATTGCTTAGGTATGCTTCCTCACCATCACTCCAAGTGGCTACAAGACTAGCCTTCTTCTTTCCTTTGTCATACTTGTCATTTTTCTGAAATTTTGAGGAAGAGTATGAGCTTTTGCACTCTCTAGCATGATGTCCTCTTTTCCACATTTCTAGCACTCTTCATTGCTCTTCTTTTCTTCATAGCTTTTGGTCCTTCTTTCCATGGTGATCTTCTTTCTTTATTCATTTCTACCACCACGTAATTCTTTTTTCCTATTTTTGAGTAGACCTTTGAACATTCTCAAATTTCTAGCATAAAGTGCTAGTTCTTCATCATCATCTTC
>JAOQMS010043836.1:0-11193 GCA_027563885.1 Erythroxylum longipes | reverse complement strand
TTTAATTTCAATTAAATTACTAAAACGTCCAAAGCTTATTATAAATAGGCTTAAGCTCTATGGAGCTAGTACTTCTTGCTTAACCATCTCTGTAACTGTTAGAGAGTTCTCTCAACTCATTCTATAGATACCGTTAGAGGTCAGACATTTGTGCGGCTACGGTGGTTGAAATGGATCAGTTTCGAGAATTGTTTGAGGGATACGACAAGATTATTATCAATCTTTGGAATAAGGTACAAATTAAGATTCCGCTTTATTATGATTTGTGTTGATTATTTTATATAATTAAAAAGATCTTGATTTTCGGGAAATCAAAGATTACGAAAAAGTTTTATAATTATTCTATTGTGGTCGGGATTAGATCTCGACCCAATTTTCCAAAACGCTGGCCAGGCTACTGGCCGACCACCCTTGACTTTGCTGACCATTGACATTCCAAGTTACAGAAAAGAACTTCACAATCATTGTTTTTTTTTTGAAAGAAACTTCACAACCATTACTAATACTAATTTGACCATTTTCAATTAGTTACAATAATAATAATAACAATAAGGTAGTGAAAATTTTAATATTCACAATAACAAGATCAACATTAAGGATAATTCTTACTGAAATGTAAAATTTAGAAAAGTCTGGTAATATGCAGTCTTATCCTAAACTAATAAAGATGTTAAGCACAGGTCAGATCGGACTAAAAAAGCCCGACTTGACGTAATTTTTATTTTTAAAAAAAGTAAAATGACACTGCTTTAAAAGTGAAACCCAGGCAATTTAGAGTAGAGCTAGATCTGAGGCCCAAGAGGGCAAAAAAAATTAGGTCAGAGGTTTGATTAACTTAAACTTGACTCATTAACTTCTAGTCGGGCTGAGTCAATAAGGCCGAGCTTAAGTCCTTTTCCTACTCTTAATGCAAGTTTTAAAAAATTTCAATAATATCTAATCTTACTCCCCATTAATAATGGGGTTATTTTTTAAAATACTCACAATAAAAAGAAAAAATTGATGTGACCACGATATGTGGAAGGCATGTAGGCACGTACTTATTTAGGTAGCTTTTGCCAATACCAAAAGGTAGCTTTTGCCAATCCCAAAAGAGCCGGAACTTATTCACCAACGTTTCAACCCTTTCAAGGGTTGTTTTTTTGATCAGGTACTTAGATTCATTTATTCAATTCCAAGTTTCCAACCCCATTGTGCGACTAAAATTAGATAGAACATGGTTAAAATTAGTAACTAAATCAGAAGATCTTATATGTTATTACCTAGGTTTTGATTACCAAACCGTATCGGTTGGTATTAGTGATTACGAATCGTACTGGACCAAAATTAATACGGTATGAAGAGTTGATCGTATCAGATTTGAATACCGGTCAATACTAGCCCTTTTCGGATGTACTAGTTGATACTGGCCAGTATTCAAAATACCAGCCAAATACTAATCGGTACGAAAAATTTAAAAAAATTGGGAAACTTTTTTACAAAATTTTCAAAATCTCCCTCCTATCCTTCGCCCCTTTTTTTCAAAGTTTTAAAAATAATAATAAATATTTTTATTACTAATAATAATTATAAATTAAATAAAACTAAAAAATAAATTGTTTTTAATATTTTCTATAATATTTATTAATAAAGTATTAATAAAAATATTTTATTTGTAAAAGTAAATAATTTAATGATTATTTATAAAATAATATTTATTTTATATATTTTTAATTATTAAATCAAAATTTATATGAATTTTATATATTTTAAAACTATATTTACATTTAATTATATTTATTAATAATTATTCAATAAATTTTATAAATTAAATTAAAATTGTGATTATTATTTATTATTATGATTTTCATAGATAGAGTACAACTGTATAATATGATAATGGACTATTTTGTAACTTTTTAAAAAATTCAGAGACTATTTCATAAATTTAAAAAATTACCCGAAATGATACCTGGTATTAACCGGTACCGATACAGTACCGTTCCAGAACCAAATCTATTACGGTATTCGTAACATTGCTTTCAACCTAAAGCTCGGTTACCATTTGTTGATTTTAGATCATAACTTAAACAAGAAATCTCATGATTTCATAAGCATACAAGATCCTACGCATGTCACTAAGAAGGGTAGGACGATATACTAACTTGAAACGCAGCAAAATAACTCCTTGCATGCTTGATGTTTTGCCTCCCTTGTAGAGATCCACTATGGCTTCTCCTTCTTCTCCGATTCATCATGGTTGGAATGGATACAGTAGAATGATCTCGTCACAACGTACTAAGGTCGAAAGAGTTGCTAACTTGTGAAAGTAAGAATCCTTATGGTTCACCCACAATGCTCTTAATAAGCTTAACAACTATTTTATGGAAGAGGACTTCAATGCATCAAAACTTGAAAGAAGAGAGTGTTTTTGGCTTAAAGATGGGGAGAAGACTGTAGTATTCAGCCAAACAAAAACTCTCTCAAAAGAACTATGAAATTCCCCTTTTTAGGCCACCAAAAGGTGCCTTTGAATAGTTATGATTCTTCCAAGAGTTATGTCTCTTGGCAAAACATCATGACTCTTCCAAAGAGTTATGTCTCTTTGCGAAACACTATGAATCTTAGCCAAAGGACACATCCTTTGGCAAAGAGTCATGTATCTTCACTTAAAGCCATGATGGTACACTCATGACCATTCATTTTTGTCCATGAATCCCTTTTTGGCTGAATGGTCACAACTATTGGCCAAAATAACACATCCTTTCATCCAAAGTAAACACACCTTAGTGAAAGGGTGTCATATATGTTCATTCTGAGGCAAGGTACATGATGAATCTTTCCCATTGGCCGAATTCAACCTTTTGGGTGAATTCATCCTTTCTTGGTCAAATTCATGTATCCATGTGGAGACAACAAACTTACACTCTAAGTGCATACCTGGGAAGATGCATTATGGTGTGCTACAGCTCATGGTATACCCTAATGTCCATTGTACACTCAAGCACACTAGATTCCTTCATCTAACACCACCAATTTTGCCTATTAAGCTTTGGGTTTTAACTCCAACTCATGCTCCTTAATTAGCTCTTCTAGCTTAACTAGTGTGAACACATTTTTAGCTAGCTTCAATTCACAAGAACTAAAGATGAGCTGGGATAATCTCCACTGAGTCCAATTGAGCTTATCCCCTGCTTTCTAGCTATTAAGTAGTTTTGATGAGCTCCTATGAGCTCACCTTAAGCTAGCTTTAGACACATGAGCTAAGGAAAAGTCATATCAAGCCACTTATAGCTTACATGAGCTTCATTGACCTCCCTTGAGCTGAGGGTTAGATCCTTACATGAAGCCCAAGCACTTTTAAATATATCTTGGTGCATCAAATGGAATTTGTAGCACTTAAGCTATAAAATTCCAACAACCTACCTATAGAGCCAGTCCTGAGGAAATGAAGGAGATATAACGACAAGTTGATGAACTAGTGCAAAAGGGATTTTTGTGAGAAATTCTTAGTCCACGTTTGGTTCCCATAATCTTAGTCCTAAAGAAAGATGGACTAAGATTGTTGAGCCATAAGAAAATGATCGTTAAGTATAGACATCCTATCACTTGATTAGATGTTATGCTTAATGAAGTAAATACCTTATGCTTGTTTTCTAAGATTGATTTAAAGAATGGATACTATCAAATCATCATGAAATAAGGAGATGAATGGAATTGACAATTAAAACCAAATATGGATTGTATAAGTAGTTAGTAATGCCCTTTGGTTTAACTAATGTATCTAGTACTTTCATGAGGCTTATGAACCATGTCTTGCAAGATTTCATTGGAAAAGTTTGGTAATTTACTTTGATGATATTTTAGTTTACAACAAGAATTTAAATGATCATGTGGAACACTTGTATATTGTTTTTAGTGTATTAAGAGAGAAAAAATTGTATGCTAATCTTAAAAAGTGTACATTTTGCATGCAAATGGGGTGAGAAGTTTTCATGGTCTAGTAAGTTTTTATCAAAAGTTTGTTAAAGACTTTAGTTCCATTACTGCACCTTTGAATGAACTTATTAAAAAGAATGTTGATTTTAAATGGGATGATGTGCATGATTGAGCTTTTAATATATTGAAAGATAAGCTAACTAACGCACCTTTGTTGTGTTTGCCCAATTTTGATAAAGCTTTTGAAGTTGAATGTGATGCATCTGGAATTGGAATCGAGGCTGTATTGATGCAAGACTCTAAACCAATTGTTTATTTTAGTGAAAATCTAAATGTGGTAGCATTGAATTACCCTACTTATGATAAAGAAATGTATGCATTAGTAAAAACTCTTCAAACATGGCAACACTACTTATTGGCAAGGAATTCATCATTCATTCTGATCATGAGATTTTAAAGTTCTTGAAATCCTAAGGTAAGCTCAATAAAAGGCATGCCAAGTGGCTTGAGTTTGTAGAAACATTTCCTTATGTCATCAAGTACAAACATGGAAAGAAAAACATTGGGGCTGATGGATTGTCTAGAAGGCATGCATTACTTTGGAAACTAAACTATTTGGTTTTGAATTGCTTAAAGAATTGTATGCAACTAATTTTAATTTTGGACAAGTGTGGGATACTTGTTCTAACTGTGCATTTGGTGACTTTTATAGGCATGAAGGATTTCTATTTAAGAAAGATAAATCATGTGTCCCTACTGTTTCTATTCGTGATTTACTTAATAGGGAGACTCATGGGGGTGGTTTGATGGGGCATTTTGGTGTCCAAAAGACTTTGAATATATTACATGAACATTTTTATTGGCCTAAAATGAAATATGATGTACAATCTATTTGTGAAAAGTGTATAACATACATAGCAAGAAAAGTCTAGAGTAAAACCGCAAAATATGATGCTCAATATGTTTATGACAAGTGTATAACTTGTAAGCAAGCAAAGTATAAAGCAAAATTGCATGGTTTATATACCCCTTTACTTGTACCTACTCAACCTTGGATTGATATTTCTATGGATTTTGTCACATGTTTACCAAGGTCTCAAAGTAAGGACAAAATATTTATTGTTGTTGACCTGTTTAGCAAAATGGCTCGTTTTATTGCATGTTCTAAAACCAATAATGCAACACATATTGCTGATTTCTTCTTTAAAGAGATTGTTCGATTGCATGGTTTGCCTAAGACAATTGTTAGTGATAGAGATGTTACATTCTTAAGTCATTTTTGGCTTACTTTTTGGACTAAGTTAAGAACTAAACTCTTGTTTTCTACTGTCGCATATCCCCAAACGGATGGAAAAATTGAAGTAGTTAATAGGACATTCACTACTATGTTGTGTGCTATCATACATAAGAACTTAAAATGATGGAAAAAGTGTTTGCCACATATTGAGTTTGCCTATAATAGGTATTTTAATTCTACTACTTCCTTTTCACCTTTTGAAGTTGTATATGGCTTTAATCCTTTAACTCCTTTGGATATTTTACCTTTTCCTACTGATGAACATGCTAATCTTGATGGGAGAAAAAGGCAGATTCTGTGATGGATTTACATGTCAAAGTTCGGGCTATCATTGAAAGGAAAATTGAACAATATGTAAGACAAGCTAATAAGGGATGTATAAAAGTTGTTTTTGAACTTGGAGATTAGGTGTGGGAGCACATGAGGAAGGAACGATTTCCCACACAGATGAAATCCAAATTGAAACCTAGAGGATATGGACCTTTCAAATCCCTAGAGAGGATCAATGACAATGCCTACAAGCTCAATTTGCCAAGCAACTACAGTAATGTTAATACTACTTTTAATGTTGCTGATTTGTCTTTGTTTGATGTAGGTGATTCAAGGACAAACCCTTTCGAAGAGGGGTGGAATGATGGGGATCAAGATACTGACCGAATGGCTCTGAATGATGTTAGCAAATTTTCTCGAGACCCATTCAAAGGAATTGGAGGTCCAATGACTAGAACAAGAACAAAACAAATGAACGAAGCTTTGCAAGAATTAATCATGGAGATGCAAAAAAAGGAGGTTGTTATTGAAGGTGCTAAGGCATTACCAAAATTAATTACTTATCTTCATGTACAAGATGTTGTATAAGACTTAGTAGATGGTAAACCAAGCTTGGAATCCAAGATACAAGGCTGATCATCACGCATAGGTTTGAAGGAAGCCCAATCTGTATAATTAAGATGAAATCAACAAGTGGGCTGGTTATGATGATTTAATTACGCCCAAATTTACATTTTTGAGTGAATAAGGCCTTATTAAGACTTTTTCCTTAATAATTTCGTTCATATCTTGATAAATCATATTGTTTCCTTAATTTAGGAGATATCTACATCTAATACTAATTTGTATCCTTAAATTAAGGATTCCCTTTCTTATTTAGGTCTTTCCTACTTACGTATGGACTAGAAATAGGTAAGAAATTTCCTTATAAGATTAGGATATTATGATGCCTATTTAAACGGTCATCTAATGTATTGCGAGATCATCATCACTATTAATAAAAATTGAGATATTTTCTAGCAAGCTTTACTTGTTCTTTTATGTTTTTGGTGGAATAAAAATCTAAATTATAAAGTTAGTGATCAATCTTTGTGGCATCTTAAGATCGGGGTTTTAAAGACTTAGCTTCCTTAAGTTTCTAATATGATCATTCAACTTGTTTACTAGGATTCTGGGCACGCATAACAAATGTATCAAAAGTTCCTAGGGCAAGAGTTCCTAGGTTAGGTCACCTTGTAGGTTCGTATCAAAAGTTTAACTAAAATTTTCGCTTTCTAAATTTCTTATGCTTTTAATCCATTAACTCCTATGGATTTATCACATTTACATATTAATTAGCATGTAAATTTAGATAGTCAAAAGAAGACAAATTTGTGATTTTCTTGTGAAAAGAAATATTTTTAGCCTGGTGATTGCATATGCATAAGAAATATTTCCAATTAAAAGGAGATTTAAATTGCATCAAGGAGAGATGGTCTTTTTCAAGTGATTGCAAGGATTAATGTGTTGGAATTTTATAGCTCAAGTGCTGCAAATTCCATTTGATGCACCATGATATATTTGAAAGTGCTTGGGTTTCATGTAAGGAGCTAACCCTCAGCTCAAGGGAGCTTAATGAAGCTCATGTAAGCTATAAGTGGCTTGATATAACTTTCCCTTAGCTCAAGTGTCTAAAGCTAGCTTAAGGTGAGCTTATGGGAGCTCATTAAAACTAGTTAATAGCTCAAAAACTGGGGATGAGCTCAATTAGACTCCATTGAGATTACCCCAGCTTATCTTTGGTTTTTAGGAATTGAATCTAGCTATAAATTTGTTCACACTAGTTAAGCTAGAAGAGCTAACTAAGGAGCATAAGTTGAAGTTGAAACCCAATACTTAATGGGCAAAATTTGTGGTGCTAGATGAAGGAATCCAGCATGCTTAAGTGCATAATGGACACTAGGGTGTAACATGAGCTGTACATCGCCATAATGCATCTTACCATGCATGCACTTAGAGTGCAAGTTCATTGTCTCCATATGGATACATGAATTAGGCCAAGAAAGGATGAATTAGACCAAAAGGTTGAATTCGGCCAATAGGGAAGATTCATCATCTACCTTGCCTTAGAATGAACATACATGACACCCTTTCACTAAGGTACGTGTACTTTGGATGAAAAGATGCATTGTTTTGGCCAATGGTTGTGACCATTCGGCCAAAAAGGGTTCATGTACAAGAATGAGTGGTGATGAGTGTACCATCATGACTTTAAGTGAAGACACATGACTCTTTGCCAAAGGATGTTCCCCTTGGCCAAGAGTCATGATGTTTCACCAAGAGACATAACTCTTGGAAGAGTCATGATGTTTCGTCAAGGAACATAACTCTTAGAAGAGTCATGACTCTTCAATGGCACCTTTTGGTAGCCTATAAAAGGGAATTTCATAGTTCCTTTAAGTGCATTTTTTTCTTTGGCCGAATACTACACTCTTCTCCCCATCTTTGTACCGAAAACACTCCCTTCTTTCAAGTCTTCATGTGTTGAAGCACTCTCCCGTAAAATAGTTGTTAAGCTTATTGAGAACATTGTGGGTGAAACATAAGTATTGCTACTTTCACAAGTTAGCAACTCTTCCGACCTTGGGGCGTTGTAACGAGATCGGTCTACTCTATCCATTTGAACCAGAACAAGTTGAAGAAGAAGGAGAAGCCATGGATCTTCACAAGGGAGGCAAAACATCAAGCATATAAGGAGTTATTCCACTACATTTCAAGTTAGTATATCATCCTACCCTTCTTAGTGGCATGCGTAGCATCTTATATGCTTATGAAATCATGAAATTTCTTGTTTAAGATATGATCTAAAATCAACAAATGGTATCATATCATGATTTGAAATGATTTTATGATCATAAAATTGACATATTAATTTGTTGGTATATATATTTTTAGTGCAATCATGATAATGGTATGTGAATGTATTTGTTGTTATATGTTCTATGTGTGATAGTTGCCATGCTAAATTGAAGGCTTTATTGTGAGCATGTTTTGTGAAACAATGAAAACATGTTGAAATATTTCTAATTGAATGCTATATGCATTTCTTTTGCTATGTTTAGCAAGAAATAGTTGTTCTCATACATATTGATTGATTAAGTCTTGTTGTGGTAGAAATACACCTACATGTGATAATTGCATCAATGTAGATGGCATGTAAGAATATTATTGTTGAATTAAATAAAGACCTCAAGCTTGATGGAGATAATTACTCCATTTGGCAACAAAAGGTTTAATTCATCTTAACTGAGTAAGATACACTTAGTGTGCTCTTCAATGAGCCACTAGCTGTGGGTGGAAACTCTAATGCCGATGAGGCACATAAAAAGAAAGATTATGTGGTCCGTGTATTCTCTTAAGTACCATGGTTGATGAACTCATGTTGGATTTCTTTATACTTGAGTCGGCCAAAGCCATATGGGATTCAACCAAGACTAAGTATGGAGATGTTTCTTTGGAGAAAAAAGAAGCTATGATTCTCAAGTTAGAGAATTATAGTAAGAGGGTTGGCCACACCATAAGTACCCACTTACATGGATGTGACACATGATTCATCAACTCAAATCTGCTGGTCATGTGCTCACTGATGAGCAACAAGTTCAAGCAATTATTTGTTCCTTGCCTAATGAGGAATGGTAATTGATAAAGGTCAATTTACACCACAACTCTCAAATCAAATCATTTGATGACATTGCAGCACCTTCTACTAGTATTAGAGGTAATGGCCATCAAAAACCATTCAAAGGCATATGTTGTTGGAGCTTCCTTTCTCTACAAGAACAAGTTCAAAGGGAAGAAAAAAAACGAAGGATGGTTAAGACAATGGGAACGGTGCTACCTTGAAAAAGTTCAAGAAGAAGCACAACAAAGCCCAGTTGAAGTGCTTCAATTGTGGCAATAAGGGACACTTTACAAATGACTGGAAATCACCTCTTAAGGTACATGATCCCTTTTTTATTTCATTTGTGCATGTTGTGTCATGCACGTACTTAACTGAATTTGATTCTTTATGGATTATAGATTCGGTAGAAATAAACCATATAGCCAAAGAAAAGTCTTGGTTCGTGGCATTTAAGAAGTTGCCAAAGGGAGAAAAGTATGTTGCTGTGGGGAACAATGCAAGCTTTGAAGTAGAAGGGATAGGAACTTGTAGAGTTCCTTTGAACAATGGACATTTGTTGTTCATTGATGTTCTATATGTACCAAAGATTTTAAGAACTTGGTTTTTGTATGTTCCTTGTTAAAGTTCAGATATTGCTTGAATTTCTTTAATAAATCTGTGGATATTATTGAAGATAATGCACTCGTGTGTTGTTGTTCACTAAACAATGAGTTGTTTGAATTAAACGCGACTGTTGCTACTTCTAGTTGCTATGTAATTGAGATTACTATTGAGATGACTTGGCATGAGCATTTGGGATATATTGGACAAAAAAGTATGACTAAGTTGGCCACACGTGGCTTACTTGTCCAAGGTCTCTATACCAAGTTGCCAATCATGTCTTGTTGGCAAGGCAACAAGAAAGCCTTTTGGTAAGGCAACTAGAAGTCAAGAAACTTTACAATTAGTTCACTCTAATCTTTGTGGATCAATGAGAATTGTATCTAAACTTGGGTTTAAATACTTTATCACATTCATTGACAATTGTGCTCGATTTACCCTTGTGTTCGTACTAAAGCCCAAGTGTGAAGCATTGAGGTGCTTTGAAACATACTTGCACTTAGTGGAGAACCAATTAGGTAAGAAGATTAAGTCATTGAGGACTGATCGTGGTGGTGAGTACATGTCAAATGATTTTAAGGAATTTTGTGACCAAAAGGGCATTATGAGGTAACTCACACTTCATTAGACTCCATAATAAAATGGAGTACCCAAAAGGAAGAATAGGACTCTTATGGATTTGGTGCGATCTATGATGGCTAAGGCCAACTTGGATATTGCCTATTGGGGTGATGCATTGCTTAGTGCAACACATATTTTGAATAGAGTGCCCTCTAAGTCTATTAATTCTATGCCATACGAGTTATGGTCGAAGAAAACCCCTAACTTAATCTATCTTAGTCCTTTGGGATGTGTAGCTTATGTACATGCTAGAGATCACCCTCTTAGGAAATTAGGCCCTAGAGGGAGGGAGTGTGCCTTCCTTGGTTATTCTGAGCATTCTAAGGGGTATTTGTTCTTGGATGTAAGTCACAAAATTGGAAATGTCTTTAAATCAAGAAATGCCAACTTTATTAAGGATGAGCTCCCTAAAGTTGGTGAATGTTATGATTTAGATGTGTTGGTTGAGACCTTTGTATAAGGTCAGTCTAGTGTTTTGGAAGCACCATTGACTACACCTTCTGTGGTGGAATTTCCTTAACAAGAGGTTGTTGAAGTGCCTCTTGCATCCCCACTTGTTAATGAACAACAAGAAGAAGTTCTCGATGAACAAGTTCACGAGGGAGTTGAGGGAGTTCAAGAACCACATGACCAGGCTATAGGGCAAGATCATGATGAGCCTCCTCCCATGTCTAATTTGAGACGTTCAAATAGGCAATTTGGACCACCAAAAGAATGGTGGATTTTGGAGGGAAGTGTAACATCCCCTCACTTATGGGAAAGGGCAATTTGGTCATTTTGAATAGGTTAGAATAATTGAAAGTGTTTCTGATATATTCATGCATTC
>JAOQMS010043835.1:0-11195 GCA_027563885.1 Erythroxylum longipes | reverse complement strand
ACCTTTCTATAGCAAAGAAAGGTGAACCCTAACTTTTCTTCTTCTTCTCTTCTTCTCCTTCACCGAAACTCCCTTTTTTTGTTATGAAATTTTATTCTTCTCCTTTAACTCACGACACTCTCCATCCTTCTTTCTTTCTTTCATTAACTAGGAACCAAAAAGACCAAAATGGCCCTCCTTATAAGACTTAACCTTTAACCTCCTTAGTGATCTTCCCAAATTGCCCTTATGCAATATTGTTCTTTCAATTTCCCTAACACCATAAGCTCTTTAATTTAATCTCAATTTCTCCTTTTAATACTATCAATCTTTAAAAAAAAATTTCTACACCCAAAAACATTATAATTAATACCTAATCACAACAAATTAATCAAAAGTAAACCTCAAAAGAAGTTAACACAATCTTGTTAGTAAGAAAAGAAAATCGGGGTCCAACAGATGGGCACTTTTACCGACCGAAGGTGCCTAACTTACTATTTGTTGACTAAAGGTTCCAAGCAAATTTGCCAACAAGATGTTTTGCCCACCAAAGGTGTATCAGCGATCATGTCAATGGGTTGTTTTGCTCCCTAAAGGTGTGCCATAGGGTTTTTTTCTCACTAAAAGTTCCCAGCGACTGTGCCAATGAGCTGTTTTGCTCAATGAAGGTGCCAAGGCACCATATCAATAGGATGTTTTTCCCACTAAAGGTTTCTAACTAACATACAATTTGGTTTTTTTGTCCACCGAAGTTGCCCAATGACGTGCAAGTAGGATGTTTTGCCTATCAAAGGTGTCCAGCAACTGTGCTAACAAGTTGTTTTGCCCACAGAAACTAACCAACCATGATGCCTATAGGATGGTTTACCAATCGAAGGTGCCCAGCGAGCGTGCCAACGATTAGTTTTTCCCATTGATGGTGGGTTAATGGCTATTTTCCCACCAACGCATTGTTTTGCACACCAAAGATGCACTAAAAGGTTGTTTTTTCCTTAAAGGTGTGGCAATGGATTGTCTTCTCTCCGAAGGTTCCTAGCATCCATACCAATAGGTTATTTTGCCCACTCAAGCTACCAGCCACTGTGTCAACAGGTTGTGCTGCCAACTGAAGGTGCCCAACGTTAGTCTTAATAGGTTTTTTGCCCATTGAAGGTGCCCAAGGATCATGCGGACGAACTATGTTGACAACCTAAGGTGTGCTAATGGGCTATTTCCCATTACAGGTGCGTAGAGACCGTCACAATGGGTTGTTTTCTGCATCGAAGGCATGCTAACAAATTGTTTTTGCCACCAAATGTTTCTAGCAACTGTGCCAATGGGTTGTTTTTCCTACCAAAGGTGCCCATTGACCTAGCAAACCAAATGTTTTGCCAACCAATGGTGTGTTAATAGGCTGTTTTTCTCACCAAAGTTGCCTAGCGACTGTTTCAATGGGCATTTTGCCTACCAAATATGCCCAACGAATGTGCCAACAAACTATGTTTCTCACCGAAGGTTTACGAATGGGATGTTTTGCCCATTGAAGGTGCCCAACAACCTTGCCAACGGGCTGTTTTGCCTAACGAAGTTACCCAGCAATCTTGACAATGGGTTGTTTTTTAAACCGAAGGCGTGCAAACAGGTTGTTTTGCCTATTGAAGGTGTCCAACGATCATGCCAATGGGCTTTTTTACCTATCGAAGGTGCCCAGCGACTGTGTGAACGAGTTGTTTTGCACATGTAAGGTGCCTAACAACCATGCCGCGAGCTATTTTACCCACCAAAGGTATGTCAACGAGCTATTTTTCTCACCGAAGCTGCCCAGTAACCTTGCTAATAAGCTCTTTTGCCTACCAAACGTGCCTAATGAGCTATTTTCTCAATGAAGGTACCTAACAACCATTCAAACGAGCTATTTTTCCCACAGAAGAAGTACCAGTGACCCTATGAATGGGGTGTTTTGTCAGTCTAAGGTGTAATAGCGACTGTGCAAACAGGTTATTTTCTCACCGAAGGTGCTCAGTAACCATGCCAATGAGCTATTTTTCCCACTGAAAGTGTACAACGATTGTGCCATAAGGATATTTTGTAGATTGAAGGTGCCCAGTGACCTTGCCAACTAGCTTTCTTTCCTAAGGAAGGTGTGCCATCGATCTTTTTTCCTACCAAAGGTGTGCTAACTGGTTGTTTTTCCCACCGAAGGTGCCTAATGACCATGCCAACAGGATGTTTTTTCCATGCTACGTGTGCTAAAGGGTTGTTTTCCTAACCAATGGTGCCTAATGATCATGCCAACTGGTTATTTTTCTCACCCATGATGCCCAGTGACCATGCAAAAGGGATGTCTTGCCCACCAAAGGTCTACCAATGGGCTATTTCCTACTAAAGGTTCCCATTGACTGTGCTAGCAAGCTACTAAAAGGGGGTTGTTTTCTCACAGAAGGTGCCCAGCGACCGTGTCAATGAGTTGTTTTTCACACTGAAGGTGCCTAGGAACCAAGCCAACGAGCTGCTTTGCCTATATATTGAAGGTGGGCAAATAGGTTGTTTTTCCCATATATGATGCCCAACGATCGTGTCAATGGGTTGTTCTGCCCACCGAAGGTGTGCCAAAGGGTTGTTTCCCACCAAAGGTGCCAAGTGAATGTCCCGATGGGCTATCTCTTATGTCGAAGGCGTGCTGTCAGGTTGTTTTCCCACTAAAGGTGCTCAGTGACTGTCCCGATTGGTTGTTTTTTGCACCAAAGGTGCCCAGCAACTATGTGAACGGGCTATTTAGCCCACAGAAGGTGCCCAACGACCATGCAATTGGCTATTTTGCTCACCAAAGATATGCCAATAGGCTTTTTTTCTAACTAAAGGTTCCCAACGACTATGTCAACGGGCTCTTTTGCCCACCATATCTACCCAATAGTCTATTTTCTGACCAAAGGTTCCCAGCAACCATGCCAACGAGTTGTTTTGCCAACCACAAGTGTACCAATGATCATGCCAAAAGATTGTTTTGCACCCCGAAGGTGTGCCACTAGGTTGTTTTCTCACCAAAGCTGCCCAGCAACTATGCCAATAAGCTGTTTTGCCCACTAAAGGTGCCCAGACACTATGCCAATGGGTTGTTTTACCTATCAAAGGTACCTAACGATCATGTCAATTACTTGTTTTACTGACTAAAGTTACCCAGCTACTATGCCAATGGGTTGTTTTGCCTACCAAAGATGTCCAACGATTATACTAAAAAGGTGTTTTGCCTACGAAGGTAACTAGTGACCATGCCTATGGGATGGTTTTTTAACCAAAGGTGGCTAGTAACTATATCAACTACTATTTTTCCCACCAAAGATGCCCAGTGACAATGCCAAAAGGTTGTTTTTCTAGCCGAAGGTGTGCCAAAGGGTCAATTCCTCATCGATGGTGCCCAACGACTATACCAATGATTTGTTTTGCCTACTGAAGGTGCCTAGTGATTGTGCTAACAGGCTGTTTTGCCCACCGATCATTCCAACAATCTGTTTTGCCTACTAATGGTCTGCAAAAGAGTTATTTTCTCACCAAATGTGCCCAATGACCATGCAAACATACTATTTTGCCTATTGAAGGTTTGCCAATGGGAAGTTTTTCTTACCGAATGTTGCCAACAACCGTGCCAACTGGTTATTTTTCCGACTAAAGGTGAGCCAACGAGCTATTTTGACCACCCAAGGTGCCCATCGATTATACCAATAAGTTGTATTTTCCACCGAAGGTGTGCTAGCTGACTGTTTTCTCACTAAAGGTGCCTAGCAACCTTGCCAATGTTGTTTTGCCCAGTATAAGTGCCTAGCAACCATGCCAACAGACTGGTTTGCTCACCGAAAGTGCTTAGTTACTTGGCCAATGAGCTATTTTACCCACTAAAGATGCACCAATAGGTTGTTTTCTCACTAAAGTTACTCAACGACAGCGCCAACATTCTATTTTGACCACCAAAGGTGTGCCAACGAGTTGATTTTCCCACCTAAGGTTCCGAGTGACCATGCTAATAGGTTGTTTTCCTATTGAAGTTTCCCAGCTACTATGCCAATGGGCTATTTTACTAGCCCAAGGTGTGCCAGTGGGATATTTTCTCACCAGAGATGCCTAGTGACTTTGCCAATAGACTATTTTTCTAACCAAAGGTGCCCAACGGTAATGCCAACGGACTTTTTTCTTTCATAAGCCACCTAGCTACAGTGTTTTCAGGTTATTTTCTCACTGACGGTACCTATAGACTGTGCCAATGAGTTGTTTTCTAATCGAAGGTGCCCCATGACCTTGCCAACCAGTTATTTTGCCTAGCAATAGTGCCAACTATTTTTTTCCTACCAAACGTAAACCAATAGGTTGTTTTCCACACAGAAGGCGCATAACTATGGTGCTAACGAGTTGTTTTTCTCACTGATGGTGTCTAGCGACTGTGTTAATGACTTGTTTTGCCTACCAAGTGTGTTTCAATGGGCTATTTCCCACAGAAGGTGCCCAGTGAGTTGATGCCAACAAACTGTTCCCTAACAAAGGTACCCAGTGGCCTACTTTCAATAGGCTTTTTGTCCTATCGAAGGAGCCTAGCAACTGTGTCAACGGATTGTTTTTCCCACTGATGGTCACCAATCATCATGGCAACAAGCTATTTTCCTATCGTAAATGCACCAACAAACTATTTTCCCACTAAAATTGTGCCAACAAGTTGTTTTTCCCACCTAAGGTGTGCCAACGAGCTATTTTCTCACTAAAGGTGCCTAGCTACTGTGTCGACGGGTTGTATTGCCCACCAAAGGAGATTAGTGACTGTGTCAATGGACTATTTTGCCTATCAAAGGAGCCCAATGTCTATATCAATAGGCTGTTTGGCACACCTAAGGTGTGCCAATGAATTGATTTCTCACTAAAGGTGCCCAGTGACCATGCAAACGTGCTGCTTTGCCCATAGAAGGTGTGCCGACGGACTGATTTGCCCCTAAAAATTATGCCAAAGGTTGTTTTCTCATGAAAGGTGCCGAGTGACCATCCCATTGAGTTATTTTTCCCACTGATGGTGTGCCAATGAGCTATTTTTCCTATCGAGGTGCCCATCGACCATCCCAATAGACTATTTTCCCACCAAAGTTTCCTAGCAACCATGCTAACGTGTTGTTTTACTCACCAAATATGTGCCAATGGGTTGTTTTCTCAACAAAGATGCCTAGTGACCATTCCAACTGACTATTTTACCCATCGAAGGTTTCCAACGACCATACAAAAGGGTTTTTTTCTCATTGAAAGTGCCCAGTGACTGTGCAAACCGGTTATTTTACCCGTCAAAGGTGTACCAATGTGTTGTTTTCTCACCAAAGGCAATGAACTTTTTATCCCACTAAAGGTGCCCAACAACCATGCCAACAGACTGTGTTTCTCGGTAAAGGTGCCTAGAGATAGTGCCAATGGAAGGTTTTGCCCACTGAAGGTAAACTAGTGATCGTGTCAACGAGATTTTTGCCACCTAAGTTATGATAATGGGTTATTTTCTCATCGAAGGTGGCCAGAAACAGAGCCAACAGGCTGTTTTGCCTACCAAAGTTATGCCAATGGATTATTTTTCCCACTGAAGCTGCCTAGCAACCATGCCCATGGGTTGTTTTGCCCACCAATGATGCCCAATGACCATGCCAACGGGTTGTTATGCCTACTGAAGATGCCCAAAGACCATGCTAGTGGATTGATCTGCCTACCAAAAGTGCCCAGTGACCTTACAAATTAGCTTTTTTCGCCTATCGAAGGTGTGCCAATGACAAATTTTTCGATCAAAGATGTCCCATAGCCTGTTTTTCCCACCTAAGATGCCCAACGATCATGTCAACTGGCTGTTTTGCCAAACCATGTGTGCCAAAAGGTTGTTTTTCCCCACCGAAGGTGCCAAAGGGTTATTTTGCCACCAATGGTGTGTCAATGGGCTTTTTCCCACTGATGTTGCTGATAGACCATGGTAGCGTGTTATTGCCAATGGGACGTTTTCTCATTGAAAGTGCCTAGTGACCATGTCAACAACCTATTTTTCCAACCAAAGGTGCCCAGTGACTATGCCGACATGTTGTTTTGCCTACAGAAGGTAACCAGTGACCATGCCAACAGGATGGTTTTCTAACCAAAGATGCCCAGTAACTATGCCAACAGGTAGTTTTTCCCACCAAAGTTGTGTGAATGGACTATTTTCCTACCGAAGGTGTGCTAAAGGGCTTTTTGTCCCATTGAATTTTTCTATCGACAGTGCCAATGGGCTATTTTTCCCACCGAAGATATGCCGATGGGTAATTTTTCCCACCGAAGGTGAGCTAATTGACTATTTTTCCAGCTAATGGTGCCCAGTAACCATGCCAAAGGATTGTTTTGCCTACCAAAGGTGTGCTAACAGGCTCTTTTTTAAGAAAGGTGTCCATCAATCGTACTAGCGAGCTATTGCCAACGGATTGTTTTCTTACAAAATGTGCCTAATGACATTGTCAAACTGGTTGTTTTTCCTGCTAAAGGTGCCCAACAATCATCCAAAACGCTATTTTGCCCATCGAAGCTATGCCAATGGGCTGCTTTTCACACAAGATAGTGTGAACGAGTTATTTTACCTACCAAAGGTGTGCCAATGGGTTGTTTCCCACCAAAGGTGCCCAGTGATCATCCCAACGGGTTTTTTGCTTGCTAATGTGTTGTTTTACCCACCGAAGGGGTACCTGGTAAAGGTATGTTAATAGGTTTATTTTCCCACCGAAGGTACCAAACAACCATGCCAATAGGTTATTTTTCCCACCTTAAGGTACCCAGCGACCATGCCAACGAGCTGATTTACACACCGAAGGTGTACTAATAAGCTATTTTTTCACCGAAGGTGCCCAGCGACCTTGCCAACGGGT
This sequence comes from Erythroxylum longipes, assembly GCA_027563885.1. Classification (NCBI taxonomy): domain Eukaryota; kingdom Viridiplantae; phylum Streptophyta; class Magnoliopsida; order Malpighiales; family Erythroxylaceae; genus Erythroxylum; species Erythroxylum longipes. The sequence continues at coordinate 4,341 of JAOQMS010043835.1, read as the reverse complement.
TGTCTTGCCCATCAAAGGTGTCTAGAAACCATCCCAAAAGTTTGTTTTACCCATCGAAGCTGCCTAGCGATCTTGTCAACTAGTTTCTTTCCCACCGAAGGTGTACCATCTAGTTGTTTTTCCCACCGAAGATGCCCAGCGAATGTGCCAACGAGTTGTTTTGCCCACGTAATGTGTGCTAAGGGGCTATTTTCCCCACCGAAGGTGCCCAACTATCGTGCCAATGGGTTGTTTTTCTTGCTCATTATGCCTAGGGACTCTGCCAAAGGCCTTTTTTTCCCACCGAAGGTGTGCCAACAGGTTGTTTCCCACTGAAATTGCCCATTGATCATGCCAGCGAGCTACTGCTAATGGGTTGTTTTCTCATTGAAGGTACCCAGTGACCGTCTCAACATGTTATTAGTGACTGAGTTAACAGGCTATTTTGCCCACGAAAGGTGACCAACGACCATGATAACGGACAATTTTCCCTACTAAAGTTGTGTGAACGGGCTATTTTTCCCACTGAAGGTGTGCCAACAGATTTTTTTCTCATCGAAGGTGCCTAAAGATCATGCCTACGAGATGTTTTCTCACCGAAGTTACCCAACAATCATGCCAATAGGCTATTTTGCCCGTCAAATTGTGCCAATTAGATATTTTACCTATTAACAGTATGCAAACGGACTGTTTTTCCTACCAAACATTCTTAATAACCTTACCAATAACCTACTTTGCCCAACAATGGTGTGTCGACAGGCTACTTTCTCACCGAAGCCTAGCGACTGTGCCAATTGGCTATTTTGCCCACCAAAGGTGTGCTAACAATTTGTTTTTCCACCAAAAGTGCCAAGTGACCATGCGAACGATCTTTTTTTCTCATTTTCCTACTGACGATGCCCATCGACTATGCCAATGGGCTGGTTTGGCTACCAACGGTGTGTTAGTAGGTTTTTTTCCTACTGAAGGTGTCTAACGAATATGCCAAAGGGTTGTTTTTTCCACCGAAGGTTTGTCAATGGGCTATTTTACCTATCGTAGATGCTCATTGACTATGATAGCGTGCTATATTTTCCACCTTAGTGCCAACATATTGTTCTCCACCATGCCAACAGGTTGTTTTCTCACCAAAGGTGCCCAAAAACTATGCCAAAGGGTTGTTTTGCCCACCGAAGGTGTGCCGATGTGTTTTTGCCACCATACATGCTTAATGAGCATGCCAATAGGCTATTTAACCCACTGAAGGTGTGAAATGAGTTGTTTTTCCAACCAAAGGTGCCCAATGATCCTACCCATGGGTTATTTTACCCACCGAAGGTGTACCAGTGTGCAGTTTTTCCTATCGAAGGTGCCTAGTGATCATACCAGCATGTTGTTTTCTCACTGAAGGTGGCTAACAACGGTGCCAACAGGCTATTTTGCCCATCGAAGGTGTGCTAATGGCTGTTTTTTCCAACGAAGGTGCCTAACAACCGTGCCAACAAGTTGTTGCCAACAGGCTATTTTCTTACCAAAAGTGCCCAGCAACCATGTCCATAAGTTGTTTTTCCCACCAAAGGTGACTAGCAACCATGACAATAGATTGTTTTGCACATCAAAGGTGTGCCAACGAGTCATTTTTTCCACAGATGGTTCCCAATGATTGTGCCAACAGGCTATTTTACTTAATAAAGATGTGCTAGTGGGTAGTTCCTCCAGAAGTTGCCCATCAACCATCCCAATAGGTTGTTTTTCACACAAGGCCTACCGATAGGCTATTATCATGCCAATGGGCTTTATTTGCCATTGAAAGCAGCTAGCGTCCATGCAAATGGGCTATTTTGCCTATCGAAGGTGCCCAATAACCATACCAATTGGCTATTTTGCCATCCAGCAAAGGTGCCAAATGACTGTGCCAATGAACTGTGTTTTTGACCAAAGGTGCCGAGCAACTGTGCCAATAGGTAGTTTTCCCATTGATAGCGTGTCAGTGACCATGCGAACGGGTTGTTTTTTCCACCAAAGGTATGTTAACGAGTTGTTTTCTCACTGAAGGTGGCCAGCAACCATATCAACAGGTTACCATCAAAATTGAGGAATTTAATACGATAGCTCCTAATCCTCTTTTTAATTATTACAATAAGGAGGAATAAAATCTATTTAAGATGACTTTTTTTTAGGAAATAGGTACTCCAAGGTAAACAAATAGGAGTTATTTTATCTATAGACTAGCTAATCTAGAGATTTAATCAAAACTATGGGAAGTAGCAGAAGAGATATAGATATGGCACTTCTCTTTATCCATTGCCAAATTAGAGAGCTCCTTGAAGTTGTTAATAGCATTCATAAGGGCACTTATAAAATAGAAGTCGGACCTTGAAAAGCAAGCAATCAATGAAAGTCAAACAATAAATACCAAGTTCCTTGCATGTTTTATGTTAATAGAAACTCATTTCTTATCTAAATACATACTTAATCAACATAGTCAATACTTTAATGCTTAAGGTGAAAAGGATTGTCTTGCCTCAATCCCTTACCTTTAATAAGCTTTGAAGGATCTATATTAACAAGCATGCTGTAGGATACATTTATAATGCACTATTGAATCCAATTGATGAAAACTAGAGGAAAGCCAAAAATTTACAATAAATTAATGATGAACTTCTAGTTTACTATGAAAGGTCTTTAAGAAGTCTACTTTGATGGCACAATTAATGAGCTTCTTACTATTGTAGTTCTTCAAATGTTCTTAAGGAGGTTGTTATCTGCAATTTGTCTTCCATCTATTAAAGCTCCATGAGTATTGTTGATAAGAGGATTGAGAACCAACTTAAGCCTTGAAGCCAGAAGTTTTCAGATGGTTTTATAAATGGTGTTACAATATGAAATTGGCCCGAGGGAATGAAACGCAAGGTGAATGCAACTACATCTAGTTCAAGGATTCTATCTATAACATACCACTCTCATAAAGTATATGCCCAACATTCTAGAGGATATTCGAGAACATACCCTACGGGATTGGCTAGTTATGACAATCGCATTAATACATTTTAATGCATCACATATATCATAAGCAAACCAATATTCATTTTGACCCATTTGATTAACAAACATATCCAGTCATAAATGTCATTATAGTTTAAAATTTATATGTACATTATACAACAGTTGAAAAATGTTGTTCATGATGCATAATAATTATAGACATCTACAGTTACAACTGATCCTGACCACTAGCTCATGTCTAAATGCAGTAGCTATACTCCAACTAGACTAGCTAGATCCCTTCTGAACCACTACAAGAAAATCACTGATTAGCGGTGTAAAATTTTCGATGGAACAACTTCCGACGCTATTTACCGATGGAACATAACGTTCTGTCAGTAAATACGGTGTAGTTAGCGATGAAAACATACATCCGTCGGTCACACTGGAGGGAAGAATTTTGCACAAAATCTCTGACGGCATATAGCGACGACAAAACCTACGGAGTCAGAAAAAAATGCGGGAATCGTTCCCACATTTTAATTGCTTCGGACACATACCGATGGAGACTATTCCGTCGTTAAATATACCAACAGAATACGGTCTTTCTTTGGTAATAAATGCGGGAATAACTCCATCAATTAATTAGCTTCGCCCATTTACCGACGGTTTATATACCGTCGGTAAAAGCCTTTAGCCAAGTCGAGTTACCGACGGAATTCGTATTCCGTCGTAAATCTTGGGAAACTTAACTAACGACAGAACCGTTATTCCATCGGTAAATTGTTAACCAAACGTCGTCGTTCGATGAAGACAAGACGATAAGCTTGAGTCACCGACGGAAACCCTATTCTGTCAGTAACTGTCCGCAACTTGCATCGACGTTTTGCTGAAGTCGAGGAGATAACCTTAGATTACCGATAGAATTTGTGTTTCGTCAGTATTTGAGTTTCCACAGTATATAAAATTACCTCTCTTTTACCAACGAAATATTTTGTTCTGTCAGTAACTGTCGGTGGTGCGTCGTGAAGTCGACGGTGGAAAATCTAGATTACCAACTCCCCCCCCCCCCGCGCGCTCGTTTCTTTTCTCTCCTCGCAATTGCCTTCTGTTTTCTGACTACTTCTCTCACGTTTTCTGGCCATTTTTTGTCTGTTGTCTTACTCATCATGCATTGTTTGAGGTAAACTCTCTTATGGGTGTTTTATTTCTACAAACAAAGCATGTTTTTAGTGTTAAACGTGAGTGTTTGGTGATGAAACCTTGCTTGATTATTGTTGATGTTTGAGATTTTTTCGAGTAATTATTGGTTTATTTGTTATTTATATGTGTTATTGTTAGTAAATAATGGAAAAATGTAATTGATTTGTGGTTAGATTGAGATTATACATATTGCCT
>JAOQMS010043834.1:0-11196 GCA_027563885.1 Erythroxylum longipes | reverse complement strand
ATAATTATTAAATTAATTTTATAAATTAAATTAAATTAATATATTTATAATTTTAGTAATAATTAATTTTAATTAATTAAATATATAATATATTTAATTGATAGTAAATTTTGTTTCATATTTCAATTCTACTTCATTGTTTCCTTATCATGAACTTGTTGTAAATTATAATAATTTGAGAGTTAAGGATATTTATTGTTCTTTTTATTGGATGTTTTGACGTAATTGTTATTTATTATATAATGAAAATTGAAATTGTAATATTTTAAATACTTTGTATTTTTAATTATATATTTGTATAATGATGATTGTTTTTTCTTAAAAATTGTGGTTATTATTTATATATGAAATATCTGAAAATTATTGTTATTTCATTTTAATTGTAATTATTATTTATTATTATGATTTTTGAAGTCAGGGTTAAAAATATACAGTACAATTGTACAATATGACAATGAACTATTTTGCAAATTTTAAAAAAATTCAGGGACTATTTTATAAATTTAAAAAATTATCTGAAATGATATCCGGTATCGACTGGTACCAGTATAGTATCGTACTAAAACTTAATTTAATATCAAATTTAATACGGTATTCACAACATTACTTATTATTAAATATATTAATCTTATGACAATTTAATGATATTAAATTATTAACTTTTAACAATCTTGTGCAATGCAACACGTCTTAAAAGTCGTTTTCTTTTCCCCTTTTTAACCTGAATGTAATTGTCACCTAAAAACAGAAAAGAAACATGCAGCTTTCTGTTTAACTCGGAATATCAGCCGCGTGATTCAGTGGAATAATGTACCAAGACTTTATTTCAGGCACGGTTCATTTTGGAGAACTAAAGTAAACAAAACACGCATACGGAACTTCTCTTAATGATGAAGCGGCGGCCATGTGTTTAATGGAGGAGATGGGATGCTTTGTTTTAATTACGGTATTTTTATTATATTTTATTTATATATTTATATAAATTTTATGTAAATGGATAAATAAAATTTAATAAAATAGAGTTAAAATAGGATAATTAGAACAAAACATTTTACATAAAATTGCAGGTGTCATAAATGTCGTCTCTAATAACAAGTGTACAGTAAACATCTACTAATTACGCTTTGGTAAATTTTGATTGCAGCTAATAATCGTTTCAAACAGAAACAGAAGGATTAAAACTATTATATTCCTAAATTGACTGAACCTAAATTCTATATTAAGAAAAACTGTTATAAATTTCGCCTGGCATTCTTTATTCTTCTACACACTAGTTGTCGGTGAAGTCAAAAGTTGAAACCAGCAATCAGAGCACGTAATTTCCATCAAATTCACCTAATATCCGAGGTGATTGGCTCTTCATCGAAGCTTTACTCGACGATGTAGAACCCGAATACAAGGGAGGTGAGCCATTTCAAACCAGATCATTTTGGACAAGAGGCGATGCAACTAATGTTTTGTATAAACTTCTGTTAGGAAAATTTCTAATTTAGTAGACAACAATTAATTATATTTTAACAGTGTTAATAACTTATTGGTTAAGTTACATAAATTTAATCTAAATAAAGATAATAAAGTTGTTAAAAATTCGGATTTGAATCTAGTCCTGACCGTCGTGGAATATTTACAAATCTTTTCCATAATTTTTTATTTCTTGAAAACTAAGATCTCTTTAATTCTATAAAATGATTTACAAAAATCATGATAAAGTGAAAACTTAATTTATACCTCATTTCGAAGCTTTATCTTTATCTTGTTGTATTCTTCAAACTATTTTTGAAAACGATTTGTTTCAATTACTGTAGCCGTACAAATGTTTGACCTCTAACGGTATTTACAAAATGAGTTGAGGGAATTTTGTAACTCTTACAGAAATGGTTAAGCAAGAAGTACTAGCTTCATAAAGCTTAAGCCTATTTATAATAAGTTTTGGACCTTTTAGTAATTTAATTGAAATTAAATTCTAATTTCAATTAAACTTTAATTAGAATTACAATAATTCTTATTAAATACTAATTATGCCAAAATAAGATTCAATATCTCATATTAGTTTTCCACCATAAGCTATTGATTCAATTAATGACATTTGTAAACTATTTACAAAATGTCATTCTATCTTGGCTAAGGATTTTCTGAATCAATACTAATCGAGAACAACGAAACATTCTCTCTAATTACTTTAGGGTGATGAATCCTATCCTGATCCCACAACTAACTCCACATAATTCACGCTAGATCCAATGACTACCAATTGAACAACCCATGATTAAATAGGTCATAAATAACATCAAAACGTAACAATAACTATACAAGATAACTTTAGTGATATAAAGTCAAAGGATCATTATACAATCATCACAATGAGAACTCTATAAACATATAAGTAATTTTTCAAATAGATTTCTCATATCGAATCTGTTTAGTGAACTTGTTCTTTAACAAACACCCACACGTTTGTTTAAGTATCTCTATACTTTAGCCTGTGAGATCGACTACTTCCTTCATAAGAAAAAACAAAACGTATGCTAATCTTTTTACGTTCTATTAATGTCCAATCTTAATAGAACAATGATTATGAATATTTAAGGATAATACATAAATGCAATATGAATCTTATAGTTATAATCTCATTATAATTTCATTTACAATGTACAATTATTCCATAGAGTTTATCAAACACATCTAAACGTGTATAAGATAAAAAATACCTTTAAATAAATTTTCACTAAACTACAACTAAAACTATTGGCTGTAGGTCATAAACTAACAATCTCTTATTTGCACTAAGCCAATCTTTTAAATATTTCATACCATATCACCATATGACAATTATTCTACTGTTAAAACAGTTGCTTAATCAGAGAATTCTACAAGATTCTCTATAATGAGCACTTGCTTAAATCTAACAACTCTCATCTTAATTATCATCATAATTAAGAAAATTTGCCTAAACACATTCTTGGACCTTTGTTGAGACATTAGGCCCTTATGTATGCCCAATGACTCTAATATTGTACAATACATTACAGTCTTAAACAATGCAAGGGACTATATCAAGTTCACTAAAGAATTTATTGATTCGATTAATCATTTCTACTAAATGAAAAATATATGACTTAATTAGCAATCGATTGCTACATTGGAACCTTTCCAATCTTAGATGATATTATTTTAAGTAAATAAACCTTAATTAAGATTTACTTCTAAATTTGTATCCTTATCACCTTGAACTCAAATATCAACTCACACATAGGGTAATGGATATCTTTAATACTTCACAAATATCTGATATCTCAAATACTAAACATCCTTAATACATTATCTATATACTTGGACTTAGATTAAGTTAACAATGTCCAATCTATCTCTATATACCTAATTCCCAGAATTAAGTTGTTACTTTTTTTATATCCAATAAGAGTTGTTCTTGGATAATTATATTCTCAACAATTGAAAGTTAAAATTGTTGGTCTCTGTGAGTAGTATTTTTCCACATGCTCTCACTGAAGAGGACAATTATACTCCCACTGACCTTCTTGTAGACGTGATAAATTCACAATCATCTCCAAAACAAATTCTTTGAATTCATCATAAAAGCGAATCTTTCAATGTCTAGTAGCCTTTTAACTATACATCAAATGTATCGTTAAAGGCACTAGTTCCAATTACATCTACGGTCATAAGGTTTGAACTTTTCAAATTTCATCTTATCCCTACTACTTATCTTGAGAACCATTCTCATATAAGTATACGTTGAAACAAATAATATGTTCAATAGTTATGTAAGATTATATCCAACATTTTGGATATTTCATGACCTTTTATTATCCAATTTAATTCTAAACTTAATGGACAACTTATGCTTCAACTAAGCGTTATATCCCTGAATCATTAACTTTGATTCTTTCAAAGACTTAGTTTTTCATATCTAATATGGCATCTTGCTAATTGATTTAATTGGAACTATAAAAGGTAAGTCATTGCACTAGGCATAACTATAGAAGAAATAATATTGCATTATACAATATCACATATTGTATTTTTCTCCTTACATAAACCCATACTCTTATGAATTTAGTTGTAAAGGTATTGACTAGAGAATATCATTCCTTATAGATAACAAAAAATTTAAAACTTACCACAATAATCTCATCGAAGTACTTCAACATTCTTAATGCTTAATTTATACTTAGATTTAAACAACTTTAACTTTTCAAAATTTTTAAATCAACATTTCATTTAATACATATGACTATATCACAAAAAGTCATTAGTAATACAATGAAATATAAGTATTGTCCTTTTATAAATTGTTATTTTATCCAATACATCACATGTATAAATTTAACAATTCAATACCATCATCATCCTTTCATCAAAGGTTGATTTGGTTATTCTTTAACTTAAAAAGTTTCACTAAGTTTCATACGATTCAGAATCAAAAGGATATACATATCTTTGTATGTAACTTTATGATTCTCTTTATATTTATTTAACCAACATGACACAAAAGGATAGTTTCGGTCATCTAAGTTTTTAATTCTTGCCACTTATGTTAAACATAAGTCTCCTTTGATCCAACACATACAAATTATTTGTATAAAATTGGATCAACTACTTTTACTTAACAATCTATTTGTAATCACATATTGAACATTACAGTAATGTTGAATCTAAATTCAGTATCAAATACTCATAACCATGAAATAGAAATACATATGATCTTTATCATATCATATGTATGCAAGAAAATTCTTGCAATCATTTTCTTCTAATGACAACTATTATCATACTGTTGCTAAGCCTTTAATTGTCATCCATAATTATTCTTTTAGTAGGCTAAATTAAGTGGAACAATTTCATCAAGGTACTATACTTTTTAGCTCTACTCCATGCAACCTCTTGCATCTTGCTATCATAGTGTTGACATATATCTTACATGTTGTTATCAAAGTTTATGACATATTAGTCAACTCAAAATGTCAATACATTTTGTCATCTATATGATTTTTACATATCTCTAAAACTTTGTCACTGAATCCTTAATAGGGATTCTAACATAATAGCATAATGGACATACAATTTTCTATCTAACTTTTGAGAACTCTTCTCAAACATAATCTTATGTCTAAGAAATTTAGTTCACTAAGTATTAACTATACTAAACAAGATAAATTCCACTTAAAACAAAATAAATGTTAGAATGCAAGTAATTAATCATATGCCATGATTACCAAATTAAATTAGGACTTTAATAATGTATTTGGTTACTCTCACAATTTTATTCAAAATAATAGCCCTCACTACTATTCAGAAAGATTACTCTAATCTTTCTAGTGGGCTAAGATCCTATTTAAGTATAGTTGATCTTGAATTTGCTCAATAAACCAACTGAACTTAAATTAGGTAGAAAATAACTTTATCAATCACATCTGATATGACTCCTAGATCTGTTTGGTAACAACTCTTGTCAAAACATATTGTATATGTTATTTCTAACCCTACCTCTCAATTCATGTGATCATGAGTTTGCTCATCCAAATTACACAAATTTAGTTAAGTAGAATCCATTTTCATAAGACTAAACATGTTCAGGTTAAAGCGACCTTAAGTTTGTTCAACAAGCCAACTATAAACAAAACTTTAGTTTATTCTTATAATAATGAAGGCAACAATCACGTTCTCAATTTGTACTTAATATTTTAACGAGAGATTTAATTTTGCTTGTCTCATTAAACATAAAATTGCATATAAAATATTAGGCATATAAAACATACAATTTAACATGCATCTAATATATATATCAATCATATAAATGAAGTATGCAACTTGTACACTCATAATCAAATTATATGCATAATATATCAAGTTTCGTTTGATTCTAGTTATTGATCTTCACAATCTAAAATAATATTTCCAACTCCTTGAAAATTAAAATAGATTAAACCTATTGATTCCTGTTGTGTCTAATTTCCATTGCTTTTAATTGCCTTCATATCTTGACTTTGGTTACCGATCATTGTGTTTTGATCCAAATATGAGATCAATTGAATTCATAAAAACACCAAAGTCATTTAATTTTTTCATAAAAATTAAAAAAAATAAAGAAAGAGGAAAGAAAGAAAAGAATAAAGTGGTGACATATGTCACCACCATAAGTGCATAACATGTAATTAAATTAAACGTTAGTGCATAACATTTAATTAATTCAACGTTATGCACGGTGGTGACTTATGTGCACGGTGGTGATAATTCACCACCTTAAAGTGCATAACATTTAATTTAATTAAATGTTATGCACGTGGTGATTTTATGTCACCACCGAGCATGGTTAATGCACGTGTGTGACAAGGGAGTCACACCCATGACTTACATGCACGGGCGTGACATATAAGTCACACTCATGACTTACACACAGGGGTGTAAATTTTTATTCTTAGGTTTAACACGTGGCAGCTTAAGACATTGAAGCACAAAACCCTAGAGAAAAAGAGAGTCTAATAAAAGACAAGGAGGGGTGGCGGCTGAAAAAAAATCATCTTTCATTCACTGTTTCATTGGTTCACTCAAACAAAGACATTGCATATATGGGAGGTGCAGAGAGATAGGGAAAAAGAAGATAAACAGAGAAAGGAAACAGAGTGAGTCGGGAAGAAGAGTAAAATAGCAAAGAGGTGGAAGCTTGGGAGAGGCCGAAAGTGAGAGCTGGGGCTGAATCCCATTCAACTTGAGTGAACATTCATCTGGGGAAGAAGCTGAAGCAGAAGGTGAGAGCCAAAGCTGGAAACTTAAGAGGGACTAGAGATCTCCACAACTCTTCATTCGATGATTTGTTTGCTTATCATTTGTTGCTTTATTTCTTTCATTTTACTATCTATTATTAACTAACTTATACTCTTATTATTTCAGTCGACTGTTATTTGTTTCTTTTGATAATCCATTCGGTATTCACTATTTTATTATTGCTTTAATACTTTTGTTAACAGTAACATGTGATTAAAGTGTTTAACGATGATGAATGTGGTGATATCCATGATGGGCTGATCTCTTTTCTTGAGAATTAATGTAGCTATTTAGTGCCTGTTTGGATGAGCTTATATTAGTAGAGCTTTTGTCAGTAGAGCTTTTCTGAGAAGTGCTTTTCTAAGAAGCTAGTTGATTTTTTGGCTTTCATTTAAAAAAGAGCTTTTTTGAAAGAGCTTCATACAATCGACTATTTGGCAACATAAAAATAAAAAGCACTTTTAATTTTAACTATATTTTATTTTGTAATAAAAATTATTTATGCATATAAATATTATTTAAAATATATTAAACAATATGCAAAGCACAATATATTAATTATTATATAATTTTAAACCATATGAAACATAAATGAAAATATATCTAACTAAATCTTTTGTATGGATTATAACATAAGTAAAACTAATATAAAAATAAATATTAAAACATATAAAAATTCAAATAATATTATATAAATCTCAAAATAAACGTGAAGATGTGTTTGTGGGTATTGTGGGAATTATGTGTAAAAAATAAGGGTAAAAGGGACTAAAAATAGGCTTATTAATTGATCTGAAAAATCTACCTGAAAAATTGCTTTTTTGAGAAGCTCCGAATTTGAGCTTCTTAAAAAGCTATATTTTAGCTGCCAAAAAAGCTATATCTACTAAAAAAGTGCTTTTTTATTTTACAGCCAAACACTCATTTTTCTTAAAAAAAGCTTTTACGGTAAAAAAAGTGCTTATTCACCCTCCAAAAACTTAACCAAACAGGCACTTAGTTGGATATGCATGATTGGGTTACGGATTTGTTGTCTTATTTATTACTATAGTTTCTAAACTGAATTGATGTAATAGAATGACCAAACTTTGCATCATTTTAGTGTTAAATGAAGATTTGAGAAATGAAGTTTAATAGGGATCGAGAAACTATGGATACTTAAGTTAAGAATTATAAATATATTAAGTTAAGTGGTAATTAGTAGTCTAGTTTTCATAATTAATTCAGATAATAACTTGTTGAATACGAAAGTTAAACTAGTTCATTATTCGAATCAATTTAGAACCCAAATACTAATTTTAGCAAGACAACAATCCAATCATTTTCCCTTAATCATGCATAGGAGATTAACTTAGTGAAATTAATTCTTAGGAGTTTTTCCACTTCGATTAATCTATTTGTCTTTACTCCCAACTGATTATGTATACTTTTTAATTTAATTTTTGTAATTTTCCTTAAAATCTTTCACTCAACAGTCAGGATAGAATGTTTAGGAATGCATTTTTTATTTTTATTTTTAATTCGAACTTAATTTAAGTTGATCAATTTTGCCTCCGTGGGAGACGACCCTAGGTTATCAACTACAACTATCTCGTATACTTGCGAGTAGGATAGCTTAGGTCTTTTTAGAACTTTTTGGGCATAACAATATCTAAATATATTAAATTTCTATTCCAAATAGAAATTTAATTTGATTTGAAAACAATTTTTAATTTATCTTGATTCCTTTAACAAAATTTAATTGAAAAATAATTTTCAATAAATTATTCTGCTTGCTTATTATAATTTAGAAAAACTTCTTTTTCAAAATTATATAAGTAACATATTCTAATCTAATTAGAAAACTATTTCTAATCTAATTAAAAATTATTTACCTTAATTGGAAAACTATTTTCTAAAATTAAAAGGAAACTACTTTCAAAATTAAATAAAATACTTTTAAATTTAATTAAGAAATTCCTTTATATTATTTATTTAGAGATTTATTTCTTAATAAATTAGAAATCCTTTCTTTAATAAATTAGAAAATTATTTTAAAAAATATTAAAGAAAGCTCCTTTTTTTGATAAATAAATGGAAACACTTTTCAAATTTTAATCAAGATAATATCCTTTATAATGAATTAAGAAACTTATTATTTATAGATAAAGAAACAATTTATAAATAAATAAAATAATAGTTCTCTTAAAAAATAAAATTAAGAATTTAATTTATCTCATTCAAATTGAAATAAATATATTTAATTAAGAAACAACTTTCTTAATTATTTAAGAAATTTTTTTCTTAATTTTAAGGAGTCTAATTAATTAATTTCAAGCTAATTGAAAATAATCAATTATAATTTTAGAAGCTACTTTTCTAATTAATTAAATTCAATCTAATTGAAACTAATTAATTATAATTTTAGAAATTGATTTTTAAAAATTAACTGAAAATCAATATAATTATTAATCTTAATCAAATTAAGAAAAACAATTGTCTTAATTTTGGAATTGATTTGATCATTAATTAAATTAAATTAAATAATTCAACATCTTAAAAATTAAACTAACTTCCAAAGTGTTTGTAATAAAAACAATCATTTGAAAATAATTTTTAAACAATTAGAAACACTTTTTAAAAATTCGTATAGAAATTAAGGTTTTAAAGATGTGAAAGCAAATGAACAAAGGAAGAGAGCCTATCTGGTGCGTGAAGAGCACGCGCCCAAGCCTCTGCGGTGCTGGGGTGCAGACTGTGCAGTGCACGTGCCCCAATCACGTCTTTACCAACGTGTTTTCAGAGAACGGTGGGCGCGTGCCTCGCAATCCAGAAACCACGCTTCTGGAGAATGCTTCATCTGCTTCATCCCCACATTTGTCCACCTATGGAACGTGCTACTCCCACGATTTTCCAACCGGCGGGTCTTAAACCGTTACCTTATGACTGCTTGACGTGTTCCAGAAATGTGAGTTCTCCAACAATTGTCGCCTGTCTTCTCAACGTCGCCTGCGCCTGCTCATCTTCCACCGCTACTTCCTGCCGTCAACTGGTCTCCACTGTTGCCTCGTCTATTTCACCTATTAAGTTGGGCAACTATCGCCCCTCGCCAGTGGCGAGTCCCCATTGGTTTTTAGGCGACTATCTCCTTCGACCAGTGGCGATCTAGCCACTGTGTCCGTCATCGTGGCAATGGAGGGCACCTTACCAGCGGCGCAAGCCACTGATGATTGTTCCATCAAGACAAAGCAACACCAATACATAAAACTCAACCGTAGACAACCAAAAATCGCAACACTTGCAAGCAACAACACAAACACAAACAGAACAGGGAGCTGTTACGTATTTGATTTTCCATAATCATATGGACAAAAATTTCCAGAAATAGGAACATGAACATGGAGCAAACACAGAATCAATTTTATATTCAGAAACCATATTTAAAACACATTCGCAAAAATATAAAGAACGTGTAATGTGTTTTCAAAAGAAATAACCATAGGCATCCGATTTCCATAATCAACCACCAAACAGATGTGAAAAACAACCAAACACGCTTCAGTTTTCCAGAACACAACACAAATTCCAGTAGTCACGCCAAAAAAAATTACACAAATGCAGCAAACAAAATTGCAAGCCTTTTATTGCAGAATTCTAGAACAATTATGGTCTGAAAAGAATACAAACAGTGATGAAGAATAATATTATTTTCATCCAATCTTGAATGTGTACCACCTATGAGATATGTACAGTGATGAAGAATAATATTATTTTCATCCAATCTTGAATGTGTACCACCTATGAGATATATACAGTGCAAGAACAAACGCTATTGGCTATTTCGTACTCTACTATAACAGAATGACAGCTAACATTAAACCTTCTAGAAGATGTGCAAAGTAAATGAGGTGAAAACAAAACAAAGTGAAAACAAAATGAATGGGCTGGTGAAAAAGGTGTCGTATGCGTAAGAGGGGAGGAATGGGCTGGATTTCTAACACCCCCCCTCAAGTCGGATCCCCGAGAAACCGCACGGATCCGAACTTGAGAAGTAGGGTTGTAAAGCTTCGTGCGGTCAGCGGCTTTGTAAACAGATCCGCCAGCTGGTCTTGGCTTCTGACGTGTTTGAGGTCGAGGAACCCTAGATTCGTCGCATCCCGTACAAGATGGAGATCAATCTCCAGGTGTTTCGTTTGCTCATGGAAGACTGGGTTCTTCGAGATGTGGAGCGCCGCCTGGTTGTCGCAAAAAAGAGGTATGGCTTCTTGATGCTTTACTTGGAAGTTGGCTAATATCTGAACGATCCACTTCAATTCGCAGGTGGTTGACGCTAAACTTCGATATTCAGCCTCCGCGGAAGATCTACTGACAGTCGTCTGTTTCTTGGTCTTCCATGAAATAGGCGACTTCCCGAGGAAGACGCAAAATCCAGTC
>JAOQMS010043833.1:0-11197 GCA_027563885.1 Erythroxylum longipes | reverse complement strand
CCCCATACTCCTCACGTGTACTATTTATCTCCACTGATTCACCATTTGTCATAATTACAATTTGTCATACTTACCCGAAAATGCAAAATGAAAGCATATACAATCGTATGAATGTGCCAAGCAATATGTAAGTCACAAATAACTTATGTCTAACGTTCATTTATCTTAAGTCATAAAAGTGTCTCACAAATAACTGTTCTAGCCATATAGGTAATGGGATGTTACACAGTGGCACTTCATGTTGCACACTAGGTGCCTCAGAATCATAAGTAGAGTGTGTTTCCATGCCTTGTGGGACATAAGATTCATCTGTACTTCCTTAGCAAGAGCGAGATCAAGTTATAGTTCCTCGAGTTCTCCTTCGAGGCGGGATACTCACTCCTTCAATTTAAAACCATTTAAAATCTTTAGTTCATGCTTCATGTCAGGTTTAAACTCGCATGTGTGCATATCAAATCTTCTTAAACTATGCTTTATGTAAAACAATTTCAAATCATGTGAAACAATACAAAAACAATGCATGCTGTTCTTTTAAATCAATGTATGTTCATTTAGTGTTTTAAAACGACCCATTTTATGCCTAGGATACTCCTAAACCTAGTCGCTCTGATACCAAAAGATGTTAGGCCCCATTTCCACAGTCTAACTCATGAGTAAAACGTGAGCACATCACTCTATAGGGTTCTTGTAATGGAATCTCATTAACCATCACAGGTTCTTCTTCATTCTCATAACATCCCAAAATTCCATAATTGAGCACTTGATATACGACAATCCATTCTTATGTTGATATCCTCAATTGTCATCCTAAACATATCACTCATTTTACCTCTTATTTTCACATCATACTAAGTACATTTCAAGCTCTATTCAAGCCTAAATGTATCATAGGAGAGAATTGAAAATTCCACAATTTATACATGTACATGATTTGGGAATTAGGTATAACTTTCTTTATGGATGTCAAATAAAGGTCATTTAAGTACTGTTTCGAAGAGGATTTTGAGTTCTACAATTTCTGTGAAGACCCCGAAGAGAGTTTTTACTATCTAGAGGGTTAAAACTTGCACATTTATAAATTTGTCTCGAGAATGTCCACATAGTAGACATATGTCACTTCAAACGGATATGAACTGAGCTAGAACGTTGGAATTTTAGAGCAGGTCTGCCCAATGGACATTTACAAGTCAATTTCCAGATTTCTAACTCTTACAAGTTACCAATGACCTCTCTTTTGCATATCTATCATTTCTAACTTATTTTTCTCATCATTTTCCCTTCATTATCACCTTCTTTTCAGCTCAACATCATTTATATCCAAATCATAATCTATGTTTGGTCATCAATCCAAAAACATAACACTCAAACTTATGCACATTCATCATAATTTCTACACTCGTTCAACTCCCTTTATCACCTTCATTTCATCTCTAACTTATCATACGTATTCTTCCCATTTCAAGACATCATAGTAGTATTTGTTTGTTAAGTCAAGTTAGAAAAGGGCTATAAAGTGTCCAGAATGCACCCTGTGCAACATCACTAAATTTATAAAATCCTATCTTTCAAATCCGATCTCCAAAAATTATACACTTTATATCATTGGAAAGGTAAGGATAAACTACAACTTCCAAGCAAACAACCTTGACCAAATCAGCCTAGATTAATACAGTTTTTCCCCTGAAGTCAGAACACATATTTTACCCCTATGAATGCTTCAAAAAGGCAATGCGAAAACTTAGAAAGTCATGAGCAAAACATAAAAATATTTGATTAACATCAAAAGAAAAGAGTTTTACAAAGCTTTAATAGGCATTTCAAAACCCAAATACATCATTGATCTTATAATCCAAAAATACAAAATATACATGAACGAGTGTTACTTGAAATGCGACTAAAGCCTTGAGTTTTCCTATACTAATTTAAATACAAAAAATATGCAGAATTAGAGTGATGCCTTGACTCTCTATCACTCGATCTTTGGCTCGTCACCTAGGGATGGTGAGGAATGGGGGGTGAGCTTAAAAACTCGTAGAAACAAGTTTATAGCGGAGAAACAACATTATAGTAGCTAAACAAGAAAAACCATCGAAATTGTTCATTGCCATAGTAAATTGCATTGAATCCATAAAACACGTATTTCTCAAATTCTCAAGCTTGTCAAACAATTTATAAACAATATAAGTCATGTATTCATCAAACCTGTCAACAAATCATAAACAACTTGAGTCATGTATTCATCAAACTTGTCAACAAATCATAAACAACTTAAGCACTCATAATGATTTAGGTAGTCCATATACATGGGGGAGTTCTTGCGAAGCTCCGACAAACATGAGGGAGTTCTTGCAAATCTCCATTAAACATGAGGGAGTCCGTGATAGAACTCCATGCCACTAGCAGGCAGGCTAGAGACGCCTTTAACTTAGTCAACGTGCACGTAACACAACATGATGGACTACCACAAACTCACATAAACATGAATTTCATGACTTGTAAACATATTGCACGAAAGGCACATTTTGGAAACATTATTTCCGTAAGCATGATATATTTCAAATACAATTTTCATCATAATTTCATAAATCATCAACAAGATTCATGTACCAAACATGTAGCAATTACTTAAATCATTTAAGAAGCAATAAATGCAACATTTATAAAGCAATTGAAATCATTTAACTCTATTGATTTGGAAAAATACTCATGGCTCATTAACTCAACCATAAACATGTAACCAACCTAGATTCCTTGGTTAAAAACTTGCTTAAAAATGCCCCTCCTCTTGCTCTTCTTGCCTCTCTTGATTCCTTTTAACATTGGCAAAATTCCAATTCAATCGGAATACAAATTAAGAACCCAAAAAGCACATTCATTAAAAATTAATTCTAGAATACTCAAACCCATGTATTTTTTAAGCTTCATGAACCAAAACCCTTCTAAAAATTCAAAAGATTAAAAATGGGCTTACCTTGAATCTTCACCAAACAAAGTGAT
The DNA here is from genome assembly GCA_027563885.1 of Erythroxylum longipes. NCBI lineage: Eukaryota > Viridiplantae > Streptophyta > Magnoliopsida > Malpighiales > Erythroxylaceae > Erythroxylum > Erythroxylum longipes. The sequence goes on along the minus strand of JAOQMS010043833.1, from coordinate 8,200 downwards.
GTTTGGCTCAGAGGGAAGCTCTTCTCTTCCTCTTTCTTTTTCTCTTCTTGAATACCCTCAAAATCACTTTTAAGAACTAAGAAAAGATGAAACCCTAACTTTGTCTTCTTTCTTTTCTCTCATGAACAAATTCTCTCTCACTTCTCTTTCTTTTTCACGTTTTTCTCTTCTTCTCTCCCTTCATTTACGTTTTTTTCCCATCTAATGAACAAGACAACATTCTTCTTCTTGCAATTCTACCCTTAATGAGTGTAAATGTCCACTTTACCCTTCCTTTAATGCTTCTTGGTCTTTAAGCTTAAGTGACATGTCACAATTGCCCTCAATATATTCTTACTGCTTTAATTTAACTAACTAGTGTAATAAAATCCTACTAACACTGTAATAATTAATTAACCTCCAATAATATTCTATAATGACCTCATAATTCATTTAAATCATGCTTAACATAACAACAAAAATTCGGGGGCCAATACATTGTATTTGCGAAATACACGAGACTTGCAAAATATCCTAGCAGCATTAATATTCTTGAAAGTCTTATCAAGTCTTTACGCCTTAAAAAGTGAAATCACTTTATTGAGAGAGACTGTTAAACCCTCTATATATTTCCTATTGAAAGCTTGTAGAATTTTGTAAAACGCTACAAGTGTGGAAGGTTGAAAAACCATGAAAAATATGTATTGATGAGCTTGGAAAGGCTCGTGAAAATTTACTACTTAAATTTTATATTGAAATACTCAAGTTGAATACTTGAGAATTGAATGTAGGCTTTGTTATAAGCTGAACCAATATAAATTAATTGTGTCATTCTTTATCTCTTTTAACTTTTAAATTTCTACATTATAAGTTTGAGTATTCAAGAGGCTCCTTTGATTTTACAATAGGCTCCTCATGTTTTTCTATCGCAAGAGGTTCCTTTCTCTTTTTGAGCATTAATAGACTCCTATCAATTAAAAAGCTCTTTTTGTTTTTGAGCATTAATAGGCTCCTATCGATTAAAAGGCTCCTTTCTTTTTTAAACGTTAACAAGCTCTTATCGATTAACAAGCTCCTTTCGTTTTTTATCGCTAGCAGGTTCCTATCAATTAGTAGGCTCCTTTTCTTTTGAGCACTAGTAGGTTCCTTTTGATTAATAGGATCCTTTTGTTTTTAACACTGGTAGGATCTTTTCGAAAGTTGATAGGACCTTCTTATTTATTGACTTATTTATGTTTAGAAGATATTATCATTTTTAAAGCTTGCAAATTTTTTTACACAATTCACTCCTTCTTACGTGTGTTTGTTTTATCGATGATAACATTCCATAAGATAAATATACATTGCAAATGAAATAATGATTAGATTATAATTATGATATTTATATTGTATTTTTGTATTATCTTTAAATTGATGATAATCAATGTTTTATTAAAGTTGGATATTAATAGAGCGTAAAAGAAATAACAATATTATGTTTTTTTTCTTATAAAGGAAGTAGTCAATCTCATAAACTAATGTATGCTGATAATCAAATATATGAATATTTATTAGAGAACAAATTTATTGAACTAACCTCATATGAAAAATTTATTTAAAGCATTACTTTTATATCTATAAAAATTTTCATTGTAACGGTTATATAAAAAAAAATTTCATGAGTATTAGAGTGGTAGAAAAATGAACAAATAAGATAATCAAGACCCAATAATAAACTATTAAGCTTGAATCAAATTTCCAGCAACGAAAATCTGTCATGTTCTAAAACGTTGTACGCCCTCACATCGTGCTCACCTCAACTCTACTTTGAAACTCCTTCCCTTAATTTTCCTTCATTACTTTTTGAAGATAATCTCTTCTGAAGTTACTTGGAGTTCCATATCAGTTCCTGGCTCTCCTGCTTCATGGGCTAAATATCCTTTTCTCCATTTTTCACTTTTTCGGTCATTTTTTACTACAGCAAGTAGGTAATCTTCCTCTTCTTTAGATCATTATCCGAATAGTAATTTGATGAAGTCCCTTCATGGGCAAGTAGCAAGCTGATCTGATACACATCTGACTCTTCACTGGCCATAACTTCCGCCAAGACATTGATTATCGACGCTTTGTAAATAATTTCATCAATAAAACTAATATTAATATAATAGAAAATACAATAAATAGAAAAATATATTTTCTCCGGTTCGTTGCCGTGCTCCTCCGGAAGCACACACTAGAATAAGAACAGAGACTTAAAATAGCCAAGTGGTTGTCTAAGCCGAACAATAACATCACATACATTCAGAACTACCATCTGTAATTGGTTTCTTTACTACTGCATTGAATTTGCTAATAGCAAAATTGGGAACAGAAACATACTCCATTTGCGTAACCTATGCAGTGCGTTACCCTTCAAAGACTTTCTTCATATCAAACAGTCGTTGGTCCTACATTCCCTCTGTTGAGTGGAATCTGTTGTAGCTGCAGGTTTTCCAAACCAACCCCACCACATCTTCTCTTCCAAAGAATGTTCATTTCTCCTCCGTCTCTTGGCTTTTGTACTTTCTTGATCACAACAGGCAAGGGGGAATCCATTTGGTCTATGCTGACAGAAACAGAGTTTTCTTTACCATCGTCAACCTTGGTTCCACTTGCACCTTTCAGGATTCCTCGTCTTCTAATATATGTGGTGGTGTGTGTCACTGGAGCGGTAGTTTTGTTTGTGGGCTTTTTGGCAGAGAAGATCCTCTTGAGCTTAGAGTACTTGACTGGGGTGGAGGTGTCTTTTTGGCTTGTGACATTGAGCTTGCTAGAAGTAGGTAGACCAACTATTTTGTTGCTTGGCTTTACTTGGCCCATGCAACCAATTTTTGGGGATAAAGGGTCTTTGAAGAAGGAAGAGGATCGATCTTGCAATTTGGGAAGAGCCACGTCTTTGATAGAAGGTCTCGAACACAGCATAAGCAAGAACGTGGTCTTGTAATGGATATGGAGGTTTTGTTGGCGAAAATGTTGATTGTATCCCTTACCCATGTTCACTCTTGATCTTCTAAGCCTCCATAGACATCTAGAGACCAAAATTTGATAACTAAAAGAGTAGGCCAAGCCTCTAGGTAGCTATTCTTCTTCTTGTCCGGAGCTTGGGGAAGAGAGAAAAGAGACAGATGAAGTCCTTAACGATAACAAGAGAGAAGAGGTGTTAAAAAGAGAAGATGATGAGCTTTTGAACTCTTTTGCCAGGCGTGGATTGTGTTGTTGATGACTTCAAATTCAAGCGGTCAATACATTATACATATATACCTATAAATATGATGGGCTCTGTGTGCTTAGCGTGTCTCGAGCTTGTCAGGAATCTCACACTTGAAACAGGTGCTGTTTATACCTTCGAAAGAAAGTAACGTTTTTCTTTTTCATTTTCCACTCATGTCCCGTAGGAACCAATCTGTTTTCCAACTGCGTTAATTTGGTTTCGACATGTTCTGACTTAAAGAAAGAGAAAGGTGCTAGCCATTATTTGCTGAAAGGCTAGCCATTATTTGCTGAAAGGCCTTATTATACAGAAACCTAGCCAACACAAGTATGAGAAAATTTGATGATGGTACTTGCGGTTTAAAAAATCATTGGCTGACCCCTCCGCTGTTTCCATATAACCTACATTTTCACGTTTGTTAACAGGGTTGTTGCGAAAAATTAGCTGCAAATACCTTGAACAATATTCATGCCATACTTCTCATATTTTACATAATTCATGTTAATAGTAAAATATTTAATATTTTAAAATAAATATTTTAAAATTATTATATCTATTAATTAACAATAATATATTTATTAGTTTAATGTGATAGTAAATTAAGAATTTTATTAAATTTTATTTATTATATAACGATATTAGATAATAAGATGATGAATTTAATATTCTGAAATTTTTATTAAACTATTAATTTGTTATTTTTATATTTCATTACTTATATAAAATATAAATAATTGTTAATATGTAAATAAAATAGATTATTAATCTTTTTATATTTTATTAATAATTAATAATATATTAACTAATTTACATTATTGTAAATTGAGTCTTTCATTATAAGTTTTATTATTATATACAACTAATAAATGGAGTATTATTTATTAATAAAATATGATAATAATAATTATTAATTAGTAATAATGAATATTAAATATTATATTATTAATATAAGTAATCGCATGCAAATATAATAAACTAATAAAATAATAATTTTTATAGTTTTTGATAATAATAGAAATAATCAAATTATTATTAATTCCTTATAGTCTATCAGTTATGAATAAAAATTGAAAATTAGATTAACTTTTTATTAATATTATTATATAGTTAAAAAATGAGGGGTATTCCCAATTCTCTGGAATTGAGATCACAAAATGGTTATCGTGTAAGCACATGGACAGGGAATAGGAGTGTAGATGAGTATTTACCTACAAGCATAAGTCTTTGTGAAGCTGGCAAATGTAAATGAAGAATGGACACAATTGTTTGTAAAAGTTTCAAGAACTGTTGTTTCCTAGCAATTAATTCACATAATTGCATACATAATCCATGCAGCTCACATTCTTTGCAGATTTTTTCTTTTCTTTTTCTTGCTTGATGAAGATAAGTGAAAATTAATCTTTAGAAAATGGTCCAAATATCATGCTTTTAACTCACTTTAATTTCTTTGCTTATGAATTGTACCTAAAATCACATACGAGTTAAAGTGAGCATCTTAAGCAGTTTATTATCCTTAATCGCTAAGTGTTATGAAATTATTAGATAATCAATTAAACACATATCACGTAGTTATCATTTCGGTAAAGTTGACCTCGAATCAAAAAGACAAGCTGGTTCAAATGTTAAGAGAGCATAAAAACACCGTCAGGTGGATGATTGCATTTATCCAAGGAATAAGCTCGTCTATATGCATGCATCGCATTTTGTTGGAGGAGGATGCAAAGTCCATAAGGCAAGCCTAGCATAGGCTGAATCCTCCAATGATGAAAGTGGTGAAGAAGGAAGTGTTGAAGCTTCTCGTTACTAGGGTTATTTACCTTATATTTGACAGTAAGTGCGTAAGTCCTGTTCAAGTGGTTCCAAAGAAGTTTGGAATCATGGTTATGACAAATTAGGAAGGTGAGTTGCTTCCTACCTAAGTGTAAACTGAGTGGGGAGTTTAGATTGATTATAGGAAATTGAACTCAGTAACTCGTAAAGACCATTTTCCCTTTGCTTTATTATTCAAATGCTTAAGAGATTAGTTGGTTCTGATTATTATTATTTTCTATATGACTTTTTAGGTTATCTTCAGATCTCGATTGTACAGAAAGATCAGGAAAAGAGTACCTTCACCTGCCCATTCGATACGTTCACTTACCAAAGGATGCATTTGGATTATGCAATGCACTGCCATATTCCAAAGATGTATAGTGAGCATTTTTTCTGAATATGTTGAGAAAATCGTTGAGGTATTCATGGATGATTTTAGTTTTTATGGTTCTTCCTTTGATGAATTCCTTAAGAATCTTTCTATTATCTTAGAACGATGCATTGAAACAAACCTTGTGCTGAATTGGGAAAAAATGCCATTTTATGGTAGATCAAGGTATAGTTTTAGGGTATGATATATCTGCTAAGGATGTTGAGGTAGATAAATCTAAGATTGATCTTATTTCTTCTTTACCTTACCCTTATATTGTACGAGAGGTGTGTTTTTTTCTTGGGCATGTAGGTTTTTATCAAAGATTCATTAAATATTTCTCGAAGATTGCTCCACAATTATGCAAGCTGCTAAACACAAGATGTCTCATTTGAGTTCAATGATAAATGTAAGGAAGCATTTAACAAATTGAAGGGGGCCAGATTAAAGCCTCCCTTTCGAGATCATGTGAGATGTAAACGACTATATAATGGGAGCAGTTCTAGGATAAAGAATGGGAAGAGCTTTGCATGCCATCAATTATTATTTGAAGACCCTTAATCCAGCTTAATTGAATTATTTGACAACTGAAAAATAAATTTTATCTATGGTTTTTGTTTTACAAAAATTTTGATCGTATTTGTTTAATGCTAAAGTGATTGTTTATTCTGACCGTGCAGCTTTACGATACCTACTCACAAAGAAAGAAGCAAAATCGAGGCTAATCAGATGGATTCTCTTCTTTCAAGAATTCAATTTGGAGATAAGAGATAAAAAGGGGGTAGAAAATGTGGTGGTCGACACCTCAACTGTTTGATCAAAGAAGAAGATAACATCCCTTTGAGAGAGACATTTCTGGATGAACAATTATTTTCTACCGATGTGACACCACCATGGTATGTAAACATTGTAAATATTTTAGTTACTAGCAAATTACCTGATGGTTTGTCAACGACTTAGAGGGACAAGCTATAGAATTAAGTGAAGTACTACGTTTGGGATGATTCGTATCTTTAGAAGCATTGTTCAGATCAATCATCAGGAGGTGTGAAGATAAAAATGAAACACCCTCGATGTTAGCTTCTGCCTTTCATATACATGTGGAGGACACTTTGGAGTAGAGAGAACGACTCATAAAGTTTTGGATAACAGTTTCCATTGGCTCTCATTATTCAAAGATGCATACATATTTTACATATTATGCGACAGATGCCAACAGTCAGGTAATCTATCTCATAAGGATCAATTGCCCCTAACTCCTACGCTCTTCTATGAAATTTTTATTATTTGGGGTATTGAATTTATGGGACCTTTCCCTTCATCTTTTACCTTTTATTATATATTTCTTGCAGTTAATTATGTTTCTAAATGAATGGAAGCCAAAGTCACTAGAACTAATGATGCCAAAGTTGTTGTAGATTTTGTTATAGCTAACATTGTTTTTAGGTTCGGGATACCAAAAGCAATCATTAGCGACAGGGGAACCTATTTTTACAGCCGGGTGATGGAAACATTATTCATAAAATATTACATCATGTACAATGTTTTTACCTCTTACCATCCAAAACTAATGGACAAGCTAAAGTGTCAAATAGGGAAATCAAAGTAATCGTGGAGAAAACAATGCAACCTAATAGAAAGGATTAAAGCACAAGACTAGATGACGTGTTATCAGCCTACAGGACGACTTATTAGGATGTCTCTATATAGACTGGTATTCGGGAAGTCGTGTCACATTCTAGTGGAATTGCAACATAAGGCATATTGGGCCATAAAATGATGTAACATGAATTTAGATGATGCAGGTGTGCATAGGAAATTTAAGCTACAAGAGTTAGAGGACATAAGGAATTCCTTCTATCAGAATGCAATTATATATAAGGAGAAGATGAAAGCTTTTCATGATAAGATGATTACAAGGAAAAGCTTCTCGTTGGGCCAGAAATTATTGCTATATCACTCTAAGCTTAAATTATTTACATGTAAGTTGTGTTCTTATTGGGTTGGTCCATTTGTTGTTAATCATGTCTTTCCTTTTGGTGCAATAGAGATACAGAGTCTAAAAACTGATAAGACATTCAGAGTGATTGGTCATCGCTTAAATGTTAGGTTAGCCATGGTTACATGCATCACATGGATGCAAATGTAGTGAAAGTGTCATAATCAAGACTCTGACACCATGACAACCTGAAAACCACAAGATCATACATGCATTCAAGGATATGTAAAGAACATGAAATATAAAGACATTTTAACCTTAATTTCTCCTCCTTTCTTGCTTCTTCTCCTTGTTTGGGTTGCTGCAAACACCAACCTTTCCTTGATCACTTAAGAAAACGTAATGAAGGAAGATGAAACAACGTGTAAGGGTTTTAGAACACCAAATTTGATGAATTCAAGCAGATGTTCAAATGGGCAATAGTTCAAGGTTATCTTGCATGCATTTTGATTTATACAATAATTACATAAATTGCATGAAGATAACTCAAGAACTCTTCTCATTCTCTCTAAAACTCTTCTAGAACTCTTTCTCTATCACTTGAGTGTGTAAGAAGTGAAATAAGCTCGGGTACATAAGTGAAGAACTCACTTATATATCATTTCGTGCCTTCTATCATGATCTCGCCTTTGGCTACAATTATAGCCTGTTGCGGTCTAAATAGAACAATATAAATTAAATTCTATCTAGACCAATTAGAGGCAAGCGCACCCCGTTGACAAGTAATATAAATTGGTAAGAACCGGATATCGTACCCAAGGGAAAATCCAACACGTAAGACAATTAAATTAAACGATGAAAAATTACTCGA
>JAOQMS010043832.1:0-11199 GCA_027563885.1 Erythroxylum longipes | reverse complement strand
GTCCAGGTGATGAGCAAAAGATGGAGTGAAAGAGAGTCAAGACCTAACTCCGATTATGCATATTTTTGTATTATAAGGTAGATTTTGTAATCATGAGGCTTTAGTTGCAATTCAAGTATTGTTAATTCAAATATCTTATGTATTTCGGGATGTTGAGGCATTGGTGTATTATGGTTTAAAATGTCATTTCAGCTTCATAAAGAACTCTTATCTTTTGATGTAAATGAATTATGAGTCACGTAGAGATGATATTGAGTAGAAATATGAATTTGTATAAAGATAAGGTTGAGATGATGAATTTTGATCATGAATTGTTGATACATAAGTGAGATGTCATTAGAGAAAGATAGGAATTATGAATATTGAGAACTAGTCGTAAGAAATAAATTAAATGAAAGAGATTAGAGAGTATGATGAGATAATACTGAATTGTTATGAAATCATAATGCATTAGAGGGAGTGAATTTGGGACAACGTAAATTGAAATCAAGGAAAGAGTGATGTAGAAACCATCGTAAATTTTAGGTTTAGGGGTTAAGTTTCCAGGGGTTTTGCTACGATGAAACCATAAGGGTCGCCGCGGTGAAAATAGCATTGCAGGTTCGTCGCGGCGAAAGTTAACTTTCTCACTGCGGCGTATTTATCCTGAAAGGAGCAGGAGGGAAAATTCTGGACCTTCGCCACGGCAAAGTCAATAGTTAGCCGCGGTGAACACGCCATACCTCCGAAGGATTTTTTTTTTAGCTTCCACTATGCCCAAACTTGAAGTTTCATAATCTCATGGCCTCAGAGCAAGAAGATGAACCGATAATGACTAAGATGTTCTTTATTGGAAATAGCTCAAGTCTTATGATTTTCCGCAATAGTTGGACTTCGAAAATGGGGTCCAACAATTAAGCAATCTCTCAATCTACCAAATCACTCCACCGATTTAACTAGTTATTAAGTTATCCGATCAAGATATCTCTTTCAACTAATCAATTAACGTGATGAATTTAGGTCTATAGAATGCCAAACTCTCGTTGTACAATCCTACAAGGATTACCTCACTCAATCTCTCGATCTATTACAAAGTATAAATATCTTCAACATTCATCAAAGACATCTTTCATTCAAATCAATAAAATAAGAGTTTAATAAGATAGTTCAAAAGTAATCCCTAAAAATAAATCAGTCACTCATAGTGTCTATAACATCCTCAACAATTGAATAATCCATCATACAATGACTAGAAGAGATATAACAACTGAAAAATAAATAAAACAAACTCCTCCTTTTCTTGGCCAAAATCTGGAAATTTCGGTGTTAGTAAGCTCTTCTCCTAATTGTGATTGATAATCCTTGCATCTCTACCTTCCTCAAGACTCCAAATCTAGATTTTTCACTCAAGGAGGCTATTCTACATAGAGGTTTCACATCCTCTTGAACCCCGTATATGTTCTCAGATTAAACATCCCACGATCGTGGGAATTGGCATGATTCCCACGATCGTGGGTTCTTGCAACAGAATGATTCCTCTTCTCTTCTCCTCTTTTGGTTTTTAGCTCAATCTCAAAGTTACTGAATCTCCATTCCTACATAAAAAATCAATTCTTACCCTAAATTAATATCAAACATAAAAGAACAACAATGAGAATCAAACTAAACGAAAACATATAAAATGAATCCTAAAATACAACAATAATAAACTATTATACAAGAAAAACATGCCAAATATTTTGAAAAACACACACTAATACACAACTATCAGGGGAATGCCTTATGGTTTTTGGGAGAGACTTCGAGGATATTCTTAAATCATTACCTCTAATAAAATGGTAAAATCGTAGTATCTCTTGACAAAAAAAAATATTTTTTTAACAAGCCTACTCAACTAATAAAATAATTCACCTTACAATAGTCATGTTTAATAACCCTATATAGATCAATATGTCTATTATTTATATGGCAAACTTAGCATTTTAGAGAAGAAGCTTGTGGAATGAACTTTAGGTAATCAAAGTTAGCAATCATATCCTATAGATAATAATGGGAGACTTTAACATATTGTTTCTTAAGAAGTTGACAGCTTTAAGGGAAAACAAGTTCAAATTTAATGAAGACTTAAGAAAATGTGGAAAGAATTGTGGCAATAGATATGAGATTTAGAGGTCAATGAACAAAGGGAGCTAGAAAAATAAGGAAGAAGTTGAATCGTGCTTTGGCTAAGAATGAATGGATCAAAAGCTTTCCATATAGATCAATCCACTTTAAGAATTCCATTAGTTTAGATCATTCCTATATAGAGGTCATCAAATTCAACAATGGAAAAACAACTAAAGATCCTTTCATATTTAACAACTTTCTCCTAAACACTCTAAGTTATGTGGAAGAGATTTGGAAAGGAATATAAAACATATTGAGGGTTACAAAGCCTACATTTTCTTGAAAAAACTCAAGGGCATCAAGGAAGAACTTAAGCTCCTCAATAAATCACCTTTTCTAAATACTAAAAAGGTGTTAACGAGGCATAAAAGGAATTGTATAACTCAGTTAACAATGAAATCTTAACAATTATTTAAAAAATCCTTCATTCATAACTATGTTCAAGCTATTAAAGTGCATAATAGCTTATTGAAAGAAAAATCAAGAGTTTTGTGCCTTAAAGAAGGAGATAGGAATGCAAGATTCTTCTACACCTTAATGACTACCAGAAGGAATCTAAACAAGATAACTACATTGCATGATGAACTTGGCAACACCATTACTGATCAAGAGGAACTCAAGAGACTAGTTTGCATTCACTTCAAAAGCCTCCAAGTTGAATCCTCCTATAGCTCTCCATCTCCTCATAACATTATTCATTTCTTCAAGAATTGTCTGAATCATGACATAGTTGCTGAACTTGAGAGGCCTTTTACTAGAGTTAATATAGAAGAAGTTATATTCAATCATGACCCAAAAAAAAAAGAACATGGGATAAATGGATAAAATGCATTCTCTTTTTTAGAAGAATCGGGATGAATTTGGTGATATGGTTATATAATCCATATTAGAATGTTTCTCCGATAAAAGAATGCTAAAAGAGATTAATAGCATATACATCAACTTATTTCCTAAGGTAATTAATCCAACTTCTCTTGATGATTTCAATCTCATGTTATAACATGGTCTAAAAAACCATCTCCATAATTCTTTTAAAAAGATTGGAATAGTCCTTGAGGGTACTAATAAACTTAAGCCCAGGTGCATTTATCAAAGGAAGGAGCATAGGGGAAAATTTGTTAATCATTGAATATTTGCTCAGAAACCATCACTGTAAAAATCTATTAAAGTTAAGAATTAAAAATTGTCTTTTATAAAGCCTTTAACTCATTGAAGTGGGGAATTGCATTAGGTTGCCTTGAAACATTTGGTTTCCTAAAGCTTTTTATAGAATGGACTCAACAATACATTACCATTAATTCTTTTGGTGTAATTGTAAATGGAGAAACTACTAACACTTTCAATGGAGCCAAAGGATTAAGGAAAGGAGACCCTTATCCTTTTACCTTTTTACCATGTGTATAAAAGTCCTAATTAGATTAGTTTCTCACAATGTAAAGTAAAGTGGTGGTTTTAGATATCACATTAAACGTAAAGAGATCAAACTCTTTAGTGTTTCCTTGTGTTGATGATTTTTTGTTGCTGAATAGGTTCGATAAAAGATTATTAAAAATCCTGATTGGTTCCTTATATAAAGTTGACATATGCACAATTAATCATAATTTTACCTTATATTTGATGTTTTTTTGCTTGATATTTTATATTTTATTGTATTTTTGGTACTTAATGTACTTTAAGTGTGTTTATAGGTTATAATTGCTTTCGTAAACTTAAAGGAGAAGAATTTGGATAAAAACATGGCATAAAATAGAGAATCGACAATCTGGAAGGAGTGCACAACCCTATACTTTTATATGGTCGTACATTTTTGTGATACTCGGAGAATTCTAATTATGCACAGCCAAGTAAGAGTCCGTACATCTCCTAGAACCCTAAGTTTCATGATAAAAAGACGTTTTCTGTGGCAATTGAAAGGAGGAGACTCTTGAAGGCAATTATAGAAATGGAGTTCATCTAGAAGGGACAATTTTGGTCTAGAAAAGTGGAAAACACCATGAAATCATCAATAGATCCATACAAGATCATACCTTTACATCACAAGAATACTTGATAAAAGACAATCAAAGAGATTTAGACTTATAAACTTGTTGTTTTCTATTTGTTTTTTTCAATGTATGTTTGATTTCACGTTTGATTATGTGTAACTAAACGTCCAGTTAGTCATCAATAGATCCATACAAGATCATACCTCTACATCACAAGAATACTCGATAAAAGACAATTAAGGAGATTTAGACTTATAAACTTATTGTTTTGTATTTGTTTTTTTTCAATGTATGTTTGATTTCGTGTTTGATTATATGTAACTAAACGTCCAATTAGTATTTCGGTTATACTAAACCTATTTCGATAACTTAACATTTGTTGATTTTTTATTAATGCAATTGATTGATTGATTTGTTGTGATCCAATTATTTGTTTTATTTATGTTATAGTGTTCTAAAATATTAGACTATAATCTAATTTCATATGTAGGAATTGAGAAATCCTAGCTTTGGATAGATCTATGGTAATTGGACAGAGTTGATTTCAACCTTAGAAATAGGATGACATAAATCTTCTGGATTAGGGTCAAACCTAATAGAGGGATTCATAAAATGATAACGCAATCTTATGAGATTTAACTTGAGTAATTTAGTTAGAAACCTTAAGATTAGTTGTTAGTAGATTTAAGGTCAGCTACTAGCATACCATAGGAGTCTCCATGATCCAATAAATCATCAAAACAATTGTATGATAAAAGATCAACTTGTTCAGGATTTAGGGGGGAGTTGAAACCTAGATACTAATTACTCGATATCAATAATTTCCTAGTGCTTCCTGAATTCTCTGTACAATTCATTACTTATTTTCTTTTACATGCTTAGTTTTAGTTTCTTTTAATTAAAAATCTGATCAACCTTAGGCTAGATATTAGGGAAAGGGTAATTAATAGTATTCATCATCTTCGTTGAATCGAATCATACTTGTCGGTACTAGCTATAGCTACGTTGTGCACCTATGATTATGAGATAATTGAACAACTCTTAAAAAAAGGTCAATCAAGTTTTTGACGCTGTTGTCGAGTACTTTGATATTAGGAAAGCCTGAATGATATTACTCTAGTAGTTTTTGTTTTATTTCTTTTATTTTAATTTTACTTTTGTATTTATTTTATTTTCGTATTTTGTTTTAATTGTATCTTATTTTATTTATGGCTTATTAATTTAATTATCTTTTGAATTTCTCTACTTGATCTTGAGTTTGTAGTTTATTGTAGGAATTATAATTCATTGTCATATCCATAACTCATAATAGACGGATGGAATAGACAATAATTTTGTGGGAGCCAGAGTATATCTTCACAAAATATGACATCACTATATAGGAGAGTAAGGTGTTCTCACATGTTTTCGGAAGCTCAATTGATATTGAGGTCATATAGCGACATTAATGGGTGTTATCAGTACAATCATGAATGTTGGCACCTAATTATACACAGGAGCAACCGAGCATGTACAATCAACTTCAAAGTGTTCTATACGAGAATAACTACAATTCAAAGTGGAGCAATTACGCTCCAGTTGGATATTTATGACACCAAGCACCTCTAGTTAATGAGCCAACTCTGGAAGATAAATTAATTAAAACCCTTACTGAAATGAAAGCTAATCAACAGGCATTTAAGAGTAAAGAAAATAAAAGGGTGGGTTTCATGAATGGAAGAACAACTTAAAAAGAGCTTCTAGAAGAAAAAGAAAGTATTGCAAATAAACTAATGGAATGCCTTGTCGAGAGAGTAGCTAGACAACGTGGATTTGACGAGAGATTTTCTTCACCTACATATGATGAGTATAATTTGAGCTTCCAACCGTCTCAGAGTGAAGAATAGGCAACATTCAATTTCATAAATAAACATACATTTCAAGAAGGAAAAGAGATAACTGCTACTTTGAAAGATGTGATGACTGAGTTTATTCAAGAATCCAATATAGGCATCATGAAATAGTGGCTTGTATACAAAATATGGTGAATTAAATCGATCAACTGGAAAAGATATTATCTAACCAACAACTAAGTATTTTTCCTAGTCCTAATGAAACATATCCTAATGAATTTGGAATGGAAATTAACCTTAGTAATGAAGGTGAGCTCTTAGAAGAAGAGGATGAAGAAGAGAAAGCAAGTATTACAGATAAATTAATGGAATTCTTTATTAATATGAAAGCTGAGAGACGCAAATTTGAAAGTGAAGAAAAGGCAAGGGTTGGCTTCATGAATGGAGTGACATTCTAAAAAGGGCTTCTGGACGAAGAAGAAGTCTCCATCCAAGAAGGAAAAGTAAAGGAGTGACATAAGGTAATCAAAGAAGATGAGCCAAAAAGCTCTATCCAGGAAGAAGAAGAAGAGTGGATAGAGGTGGTTGAGGAAGAACTAGTGCAGGAACCAAATAAGGGAACTACTGATGAGGTGTTGGTAGTAGCCTTAAGTATATATAGAGGGTTCCCACTTCCTCAAAGACAAGCTGTTCGAGTCAACTAATGATTTAGGGAGTTTCATTATCCCTCATTTTATTAATAGTTTGTCATCAAAACAGGAATTATTTTTTGACATTGGATTTATTAATTTGATAAATTATGTCCTTATTATTATCTTACAACATGTGGCCTGTTTACAAGCTAAACAGACTATGAAATTGTTTTGTAGAGAAAAGGTGGAAGTAAGTCGTTGATTATTGATCCAGGATGGCATTAAATATGTAGGTTACGTTAAACTATCGACGTTAAAAAAGCGCTACACGGGCAACCCATGAGTTAGTTTTAATTTTATTTTAATTTTGACATTATCTTTTATTTGGTTTCGTCTTAGTATAGGATTTTATTTTTTGTTGTATTATTTCTTTTGTTTCATTTTATCCTTTTCTTTTATATTTGCCAAGGATATTAGTTTCATATTGGATGGATTAGAATAAAAGAAATCATCATAGTTAGGAAAGTACCACTAAACTCTCTCAATTTATCATAAATGTTTATATTATGTGCATTGGAGACAATGTACAAATTTAAGTGTGGGGATGAGTTTAATGAATTGTAATGACTTCTTTAAGCTTATTGTAATCCTGATTATAAATTTTATTAACTGATATTTTGAATTGTTTGAATTTGTCCAAGAATGATTTTTGTCCTTGTTGAATATTGATTGAATTGGTGTGAAAAAGGATGATGGTTAGAATAAAATTGGTTTTCTAAGTCATATTTTTTGTAATCATTGAAATATTCAAGCTGAGTAAATTTTCATATTATTTACACATATATATACTCAATTTTTTTGTGAGCTTTTGAGCCTAAAAAGTAAAATTTGAAAAGTTTTTAGCTCTTTTTATTCGTGAGATATCGTGCATAGTAGGATAATTCTAGAACTTGCTTTTATTAAGCATGTTGAGACCATATTTGTTGAATTAAAAGCATTAATATGATGAAGGCATTTAGATTTACCAACTTGCTTAGCCTATTTCTTTGAAATTACCATACCCAAAATTTACCTTTATGAATAACCAAATTAAGCCTTAGCCTTTTTCATTGTTTAAACTCAAATTGTGAAAGGTCCAATATTTTTTGAATTATTGTATTGAATGAATATTGTGAAAAAAAGAAAAAAAAGAAAAGAAGAAAGAAGGAAAAGAAAGAAAAAGAAGAAGAAATATATAGTACCAATGGATTTATAATTAAAGGACTTATCTATACTTGTAAAAAGTCTTGTACTATTTCTTTTAGTAAATTTCCTTCACTTATTATCGTATTCATACTGTACCTAAGCCCTATTACAACGTACATAAAGACCTTTTGATCTTTTGTTTCTAGTTTGTACATAAGTGATGGAGATGTGATTTTATTGCAAGCCTATGGTAAGGATTCCACTATGCATTGATTGAGAGTTTTAGTGCTTTTTACCTTAAACACTTGAGTGCATTGAGTGAAATCTTGGTGAGGGTGTAAAGATTTATGTTTTTATTTCAATGAGATTGTTGATGTGACTATTATTAATATTGCTTAGGAAGTTAGTTTTAGGACAACTTGAATCTAATTGTATGTTAATTTGACTCAATATGACATGATGATGTATAGTGTGAATGGACATATTGAAATTGATGATGGATTGATGTTGTGAATTTTATAATTTTGATTATGATTTATTTTAGAACAAGCAAAAACTTAAGTTTGGGGATATTTGATAGATGAATAATTGGTCATAATTTAACCTCATATTTGATGTGTTTTTGCTTGATATTTTATACTTTGATTGCATATTTGGTAATTAATGTGCTTCAAGTGTGGATATAGGTTTAAATTGCTTTCACAGACTTGAAAGAGAAGAATTCAAACAAAAGTATGGTGTAAAACAGAGAATCAACAATCTAGGAGTGTACAACCTTGCATTTTCACGATACTCGGCAAATTCTAATTATGCACAACCATGAGAGACCGTGCATCTCTTAGAACCCTAAGTTTCATGATAAAAAGATGTTTTGTTGTCAATTGAAAGGAAAAGACTCTTGAAGATGATTCTAGATATGGAGTTCATCTAGAAGGGACGACTTTGGTCTAAAAAAGTGGAAAAACACAAAGAAATCATCGATAAATCCATCGGAATACAAGATCATACCCCTACATCTCAAGAATACTCGATAGAAGACAATTTGGTAGATTTAGAATTATGAACCCAATGTTTTGTATTTGTTTTTCTTTCAATGTATGTTTGATTTCATGTTTGATGTGTAACTAAATGTCTAGTTAGTATTTAGGTTAGATGAACCTTATTTTGATACCTTAACATGTGTTGATTTTTCTATTAATGTAATTGATTGATTGACTTGTTGCGATCTAATTGCTAGTATTCATCATCTTCGTGGGATCGACTCATACTTATCGGTATTAGCCACAACTATGTTGTGCACTTGTGGTTATTACATAATTGACCAACTCTCGAAAAAAGGTCAATCAAATTAAAGTTTGAGTACAAAAAATTTCAAAAGAAAATTTTATGTCTCGAGTAATCTCAAAACAATGTTAGATTATGCCTAATATGAGAAAGAGCTTCTTTCTAACTTTCTAAGGCCTTGGTTATGGATTCCACTTCTTAAAGCTTTAGACTCCTTGAGGCTTCCTCCTTTCCTCCCACCTTTGTCTTCATCCTTTCTTGTCATCTACTTTGTCATGCTTCCACTTTTTACTAATATTTTTAGGATAAGCTTGTATTAATGCTAGTCAATGACTCATTTGCCCTTTTTTAAAAATCTTTCTACTCTTACCTTAATTGTTACCATTTGTGGAAAGATAATTTGTACTTTTTCTCCTTAATCTTAATATTTTTCCTTTTCCTTCTATATCTTCCATCTAGTCAGAGATCGAGTAGACAAACTTATTAGGAGTAATCTTCCCTTATTTGACCTAACCTCTCTCCCCTTCCTCCCTCTCCTTTCCACCCTCCTTACAAATAATAAACAACTGTTAGAGCTTCTTCTTCCCCTTCTTCTTATCATTTCTCTTAAAATGCTTAATCTTTAGCCTTAGGAGCTCATCCTGCTACTAATTTTGCTACCTATAGTTCCTTTATTCTTATTAATCCATCAAGTGGAGTTGTGATAAAAAATTAATTTTAAGTAGTTGGGGACACCTCTCCTGAAAAGCAAAGTTACTTCCCCTTATCTTGTTAACAAGGACAAACCAGAGTTAAACCTCCTAAATATGTTTTACTTCAAGGGGCTCTTAAATGGATTGCTTGCCTTATCACATTCTTTTTCAGTAAAAGACCAACATTGACAACCATGCTAGCTTAGGCTAATATGCACTAGAAGAATATGGGATTGATAAAACTATCATTAACTTGCAAGGTATATATATCTTAAAATTTAGTTCTATGGATGAAGTTAGCAAGGTAACTAAAGTAGTACATTGGCATATGAAATACAAACCTATTCTGCTATAGAGATGGACCCTGAGGATGAAACTTAACTAGATGAACTGCAAACATATCCTAGTAGCAATCACCTTTTTTTTGTTATTCCAAGTGGAAAAATGTCCCTCAATGCTCAATTATGTCACTTGGATATGAATAAAATAATTGTTGAAATCTTTTGTGTGGCACCTTAGTCTAGCATTTTTTTAAACCTTAGAGGAGTCAATTAGGCTATTGAAGTTTCCAATTATCATCTAAAGCTAAAAAATATATCTATAACCTCCTTCAGTTTTCTCAAGATTAAATATGTTATGTTTCATGTTAACATGCAGATGAATAAGCTAATCTAATACTATGAACTAATTAGCCTTCATTTTGCTTAGATCATAAGTGACTATTAATCTTCCATTATAATGGCAGTGATGGTTATTAATGAATTCTTAATGCTTCCATAGGAAATTCAAGCTTCTGTAATTGGGCTCCTTGATATTGGTTTTCAAACGATGTATAAAAAAGGGTTAGTTTCGTATATACAAGCAAAACCATTTATTATTTATTAAGGATATTTAGCCAAACTGTATTCTATAATAAGATATTCATTTGGGGGTGGGAGTTTTTGCTTTCTTCTTCCTCTTTGAAATCCTAGTAGTGAGTTTTTGGAAGCTCTTCTCTATATCCTCTTCTCTTGAAATGATGTTTTAATGAGTACTAAATATGCTTATTAAGGGGGGTTTGTTTAGAAGTTGTTGAGTGAATCTCTAGATTATCCCTTGAAAAAACCTAATTGTCTTTATGCAACTATTTTACCTTCATAGCAAGATCCTTCTCTAATTTTTTGATATTTTGGAGCAAGACATTCTATGGATTGGCCAATTCCTTAGTGATTTGAAATAGTAACTTACTTATGGGCTCTCCCTCCTAAAATTAAGTGAAATTATTTGATCTCTCAACAAATCAAAGGGTAGCTTTTTGATGTTCATTACTGGTGATATTCACAATTATTTCTTTAACTAGGTTTGTTATCCCTTGGTGTGAGTCCTTTATAAGTTCCATATATTTTCTTGTCTGAAACCTCTTACCTATTGGCTTCCATATTTGTTTCTAAAGTACTACATTTGG
>JAOQMS010043831.1:0-11200 GCA_027563885.1 Erythroxylum longipes | reverse complement strand
AGATCATCTTATCTACTTCATTTTCAACTCCATATCATCTATAAAGATATTATAGTCCATGATTAATCATGAACACCGATAACAGAACATACATACATACATACATATATATATATATATACATGTTCTTCATCACTTTCACCCGAATTCTACCTATTTCATAGTCTCTCACTAACAAAATAACCAAAGCAAAACATGAACCTATCCACACTTCCCATGTACTGCTCAAAATTTTCTAAGAAAGTTTCAGGGTCCAACATGGTGTCTTATAAGGCATATTCTAAAAAAGACCTCGTATGAACTGTGGAATGGAAGAAAGCCTCATGTTGCATATTTTCAAGCTTTTGGGTGTAAATGCTTTGTATTAAGCAAAGGTAAGGACAACCTTGGTAAGTTTGACGTAAGGTCTGATGGAGCTATATTTCTGGGATACAACACAATCTACTAAGGATTTAGAATCTACAATAAATGAATTAAGAGGATGGAAGAACCAATGCACATAATATTTGATGAAACATTACCCTCAATATATGCTACTGAATCAAATGATGAAGAGAATCCTTTGATTCCTAAAGATACGAAACAAACTCATTCTACACCTGTAGTGCCTTTAGATTCATAACATCAAGAAGGTCCTTTTGAAGTTAGGACAAAGAAGGCTCCTGCTATATGTGCATCTTAGCAGGAACCTATGCAACCAAGGACACCTGATGTTCATAACAAAATCATACTAAGAGAATAAAGAGGACTTGATACACTTTAGTATATTCTAGGAGAGCCTTCAAAAGATCTAAGGACCAAAGTCTCCTTCAAAAACAATTGTGTTCACTTTGTTTCACAACTAGAACCAAAGACTGTATAAGAGGCATTAGCTGATGAAAGCTGTACTAAAAGATGAACAAAACTAATTTGACAAGAACCAATTTTGGAATTTAGTACCTTATCCATAAAACAAGTCATTCATTGGAACTCGTTGGGTATTTTGAAACAAACTTGACAAAAATGATAAGGTGGTAAGAAATAAAGCTAGGTTTATAACTCAAGGCTATAATTAATAGGAAGGTATTGATTTTGATGAAACTTATGCTCCTATTGATAAACTAGAATCAATCAGAATTTTACTTGCCTTTTCTTGTTATAAAAATTTCAAATTATAGAAAATGGACATCAAAAATGCTTTTCTAAATGGATTTATTAATAAAGAATTCCTTTTTAAGCAACCTTTAGCTTTCGAGAACACAGACCATTTAGATTATGTGATGAAATTGAAAAAAGCTTTGTATAGTCTAAGTAGGCTCCTCAAGCATGGTATGACCAGTTAGGTAACTTCTTGATTGAGAAAAACTTTGAAAGAGGAAAGGTAGATAAAACTTTATATATTAAGAGGAAGGAAAATTATTTACTTATAGTTCAAATAAATGTTGATGACATAATATTTTGTGCTACTAATCCATCTTTATGTGAAGAATTATCAGCTTTAATGCAAAGGGAGTTTGAAATGAGTATGATGGGAGAATTATCTTTTTTCCTTGGATTACAAATTAAGCAAACAGAAAAAGGAATCTTCATTAGTCAAGACAAGTATACAAAGGAACTTATCAAGAAATATTATTTTGAAAATGCCAAGCCAATGGGAACTCCAATGTATACTAGAACTAAACTTGATAAGGATGAAGATGGCTAAGCTACTAATGAAACAAAATAGAGAGGAATGATTGGTTCACTTCTATATCTCACAAGTTCAAGACCTGATATTATGCTTAGCGTGTGTCTTTATGCACGCTTTTAGTCAAATCCTAAAAAAGTCACCTTTAAGAAGTTAAAAGCATTTTTTGTTATCTTCTTGGAACTATGGATTTTAGATTATGGTATCCAAAAACAGATTCATATCTCCTTGTTGGCTACTGTGATGTTGATTATGTTGGTGACAAAATTAACAGGAAAAGTACAAGTGAATACTGTCACTTTTTTGGTGGATGTTTATTTTCTTGGTCCTGCAAGAAATAAAATTACACAACACTCACAATAATTGAGGCAGAATATATAGTAGCCGCTAGCTGTTGTGCTAAGATATTATGAATAAAATATCAAATTCAGGATTTTTCTTTAAACTTTAGTCATATTCCTATATTGTATGATAGAACACGTGCAATTAATTTGTCTAAAAATCTTAGGCATCATTTTAGGACTAAGCAACATAGAAGTTAAACATCATTTTCTTAAAGATCCCATTTTAGAAGGAACTGTTGAATTATTGCATGTTAATATTGAAAATCAAGTAGCTGATATCTTTACTAAACCACTCTAGAAAGATATATTTTATTTATTATGAAAAGATTATTAGACATCTAACACTATTCAATGATTTTCGTCTAATTTTGCAGATGTTAGAAGGATCCTTTAAATATGTTTATTTGGAAGTCTCCATCGTTTATATAGAAAGCTTCTACTATTTTTAAAGAGAAAGAGTAACTTCATTCATAGATAGTTTTCACTAAATTGATGTCGTTTTATTTATTTAAAAATTCACATGTGTAATAATATCAAACTTTTATATGACTAACAAAAGATAGAGAATATACCTCTAAGAATGTGTGTGATCTTTCATCTTCACACGAAATTGTGTCTTAAAAATCGTTTGGTATATCTTAAGACAGTTCCTTTCTTTATCATATCTTCAACACTAATTGTAGCTCCTTCTATCTTACTACAATCAAAATATCTTCTTTACGAATCTCTATGATAATTTCTAGTAACTTTTGTTCTTTGAAAATGGCACGAAAAATGTATAAGGGCCAAAAGAAATCTTTGACACCCACTACAAGCCATGGTGAAACTCTTTGCTATGATTAAGAGTCTGAAACTCTTGTTTTTAAATCTTCTTATTTGTTACCAATAATGGGATAACTAAATATCTCCAATGAACCTATTTCTATCTCTTTTATTAAAAATCTAAAAATTTTAAAAGCATCCATTCGAGAGACTCCATTACATGCATCCGAGAAAAGGTAAAATATTTTAACATCGCCTGAAGAATCAGCCTCTGATTCATCTACCGGACAAATGAATCAACAAAACAATGATATGTTTCTGAATCTGAGGAAGAAATTCCTGATGAATCAAACCTTAGCTCATTAGAAGAAGATAGAGAAGGGAAAGAAAAAGAAGAAGAAAAAGAAGGAGAAAAAGAAGGAGAAAAATCTTCAAATGTAGAAGAACATACTCTTGTGAGAAGATTCTTTAGTAAGGGGAAGCTGATGAAGAAGGTACGATTCCATTCTCCTTCTCCAGTTTCAAGATATCCATCACTTTCACTTTCACTTTCACTACCTACTCTCACTCTATCTACTCTCACTTTGCCTACTTTTACTCCCAAAATCTTTGCACCACCACCATCGACTACTCCTTGACCTGGTTCCACAAGTAAAAAATTATCTAAAGAGCATTGGATCATTAATGTTGATGATTTAGATGAAGAACAAGTTCATTTAGTTAGGTGCCCATAAATCAGAGGAAGTCTCTTAGTGCAAGCTGAGAAAGTGCCTGTAATTGAAAAACAAATAAATCCTGAGGAAGAACTGAGAAAAGAAGAAGCTTTGTTAAAAAGGAAAAGGAAGAAATAAGAAAAGGAAAAAACCCATGTTCGAAGAAGTTGTAGAAGATCCTATCACTAGGGAAGAATCTCTATTTGAAGAAATTCCCAAGGGCAAAAGATCAAAGAAAATAAAAGTTTTTGCACAAAAGAAAGGAAAATCTTCAGCAACATTAAAAATGTTTCAATTGATGGAAGTAGAAGTGAGATACAAAATGAGGTACAAGAAAAGAAAGGTGATTGCTGAAGAATTCTACCTCCATTGTTATTTGATGATATTTTTTTTTTGTTTTTGCTTATTTTGTAGCTATTGATTGGCACAATTTTTTGAACTTACATGAAACTATTTATAATGATCTAGTAAGATCATTTTACACACATATGAGAAACGAAATCATTGATGGCAAGTTGGTGATTGTCTCCTCGATTAGAGAATGTTAGATAATGTTGACTGAAGAAATTTTAAGGAATCTGTTGATATTGCCCCAACTGGATGAATTGACTTTCCCTATTATAAGTGGAATGTTGTTGAATTGGATTTGGGTGAATTTGTTTAATTAATATGCGTTAATGCTGAAAACAACCCAAGATGGCAGACCTTGGTGGCTACAATTAGACCTTCTTTAGAGATGTCATGCATCCCTATCTGCTACATCCATCTTTCTAAAGAGCAGTTCAGTTGAAAGATATAGTTTATTAGAAACTTATTTTGTCTACTACTTGTTAAAAGGTAATCGAATGAACCTTCCCTCGATGATTATACATTTTATGTTAGATAAGGGGAATCATAAAAATACTACAGGGGGACTGCATTATAAGATGTTGCTAACTAAGATATTTGCATATTATGACCTATCTTTTGATGATCTTGAATGGTATGATCCTGGAAAATATCATTCATCTATTCCATTCCAATTTGGATATAAACTAAAAGACAACATCTCAGTGGAAAAGAAATCAGAAAGAGTAGCAGATGTCTTGGGTGGTCTTGCCCGAACAAAACAGCCTCCTATGCCTCCTATTAATCCTCTAGAAGCCAATAATCTAGACATACAACAACAACTGAGGGAAATTCAACTACATTAAGATCAAATACAGGATCAAATCAAGGACTTACGACATCTTCTTCACATTGTTATTAATTCACTTAAAGAATACTTTCATTAAAACACATACTTTTATTACATTTCTATGCTAATGATTGTTTTTGGTGTTGTTATGAATATTTTTGTGCATTATACTTGTTCATGATCTTTTTGGTTTATATGTATCTGTGATATTCTTTTCTTATATGATCCTTCTTTTTGCTAATGACAAAGGGAGAGAGTATGAGATATATTTTTGTTTTGATATATTTTTACTAACTAATTGTCTGGTGATATATATTTTATCTATGATTATATCTAAGTTATCTTTCAATAGGCTCCTTACTTAAGAAAGACTCCTAATCATGAATGTGAGAGGAAGGCTTCTTAATCATGGCTATAAGTAAGGACATATAAAGTTTACAGGTATCTTTTTTAATTATTTGAATTTTTGAAAATATATCTTTTATTGCTTGTCATCATAAAAAAAAGAGGAGATTGTTAGCTCTAGCCTTTTAAATTAATGATTTTGATGGTAAAAATAATTAATATTTTTTTAAGATTTTAAAATTCAAATTTATTGGAATATTGTTTCTCTAAAAGATAACAATATTTAAGAGATTTTCTTTTCAAATAAAAGAAGAAAGTTTTCCTATATTTTACGTGACTAAGTCTAACAAATTCTTTTTTGAAAGTAAGAAATAGTTCCACAATATCTATAACGGATAAGCTTTTATCATACAAAGGATCAAGCTATTTAACCAATTCGAAAGTGGACTTCAAAGACCTAGTTAAAGGATTAATCAAAAAAACAGATACGTGAAGATTCTATCAAAGATAATGAGAAAGACATTATAACATAATCAAAACTAGTTAAGTCAATTAGTTGATGATCATTTTTAAGCAATGGCTAGCTAAAGGGAATCTCTATTTAAGGGAGACCTTCTGCATTCAATTATACAACAAACTTTAGAAGCACATCAGTAACATCAATTATTATTCTTGAAAAGTTATATCTTTCTGAGCTTTGGAAAGTGAAACACTCTATTGAGAGATAGAGAGAGATATTTATTTAAGCTTATATTAAGTAAACCTTACTTTCATCAGTTGAGAACTTGTCGAGGCTTGATAGATACTAGTAGTGTGGAAGGTTGAAGAACCTTGAAAAATATGTATTTGTGAGCTTGGAGAAGCTCGTTAAATCACTACTTAGAGATTTAATAATGAACCACTTAAGTTGGACACTTAGGGACTAGATGATGGCTTTGTTATAAGCCAAACTAGTATAAGTTGACTGTGTCTTTCTTTCTCTTTCCTTAACTTTTAAGTTTCTGCATTTTAGTTACTGTTGCTTTCAGTTTACACGAGGTTTCTTTCGTTTTAAAGTTTGACATTCTCCTTTTGTTTTAAAAGTTTGACAAGCTCCTTTAATTTGTTTTAAAAGTTTGATAAGTTCCTTTCATTTTAAAACTTGACAGGCTCCTTTTATATTGTAATAAGACCTCATTTTTTACACGAATTAATAGTAACTAGTAAAAATTTTTCAACTTGCACATAATTCACCCCCGTCTTATGTGTGTTTGCTTTATCACTTTCCAGCCACTGCTCGCCAACAGCCACTAGTAACTGCCCTCTGGTAGCCATTATCCATCTACTGCAAAGTTTCCAACCGTTGTAGTGGAGTCTCCACACTATTGTTGCTGCTAGTCTCGCCTGCGACTCTATGTCTTATAGCTACTAATGTTGTCAATCTCTGGCTCGTTACCTTCAACTCGTCAGCACCACGTATGATCACACTTAACCATTAATGTCTAGTACTTCCTTGCACCACTGTGGTTGTTTCTAGACCTTTACAACCACTGGAGAAAACTCCCACTCTGCTGCAACTGCTCCTCCAGTGCAAACCACTCACACAGCCTTATTCACTTAAGCATGGTCCCAACCATAATAAGAAATCTCAACAAGTAATTCAGATTTTTCAATAAGTGACTCGAGAAGAGCCTGAATTATCACTCAAATCCATTCGAGAGAATCACACCCTTATCAATATTCCTCTAAAAATAATTGGTTCAATACTCAATGCTTATGGGTTTCTAGAACCAAGACGTTATGTTAATGGCTAGTGTTGATAGTATGCAATGGCTAGTGTTTTAGGTTTTAAAAGTTTCACCACTTATTATAATTTCCATAATTCTTAATTTGGATTTCTAATTTAGTGGTTTAGGGTTTATATGGTATTAATCTGAAACCCTTTTCAGATTTAAGGTGCAAAATTTTTTCTATTCATCTCCAAAATTATAATTAATAACAATCACATTTTTAATCAGTTTATAGAATTAAAGTTTGCTTTGATACTACTATTGAAAAATCAAGACTGGATCATAACTATAGTGGAATAATTAAAAACTTTTTTATTATTTTGATTTTCTAAAAACCAATATCACTTTAATTCTATAAAATGATTAACAATTAAATCATAATAAAGCATGAATTTTAATTTATTCCAAAGTTTGATCATATTTTTATCATACCCTTTGAACATTTTTTGAAATCGATCATTCTCAACCACCGTAGTCGAACAAGTATCCGACTTCTAATGGTATCCACATAACAAGCTTAAAAAACTCTGTAACTCTATAGAGAGGGTTAAGCAAGAAATGCTAGCTCCATTAGAGCTGAAACCTATTTATAATAAAATTTGGACATTTTTGTAATTTAATTGAAACTAAATTTTAATTTTAATTAAACTTTAATTAGAATTACAAATAATTCTAATTAAATATCAATTATGCCCAAATAAGATCAAATATTTCATATTGATCCTTATTTATTAAATATCTCATACTTAATCATAAAGTTTCTCAAACTTTACAATCAAGTCCAACTTAGTTAAAAAAAATTTCTCTTTTAACCCATTCCTTATGTGAGACCTATTAGGTTCTCAAATATATTGGCAATGATTTTTATTCTATAATTAGAATTAGATAAATTAAAACTCCTTTTAATTTATCTCTAATTCTCTAATTAAACAATTTATATTCATAGATCAAGATTGGTATCTAGCAACAAATTCTGACCACCCAAATATTCAAGAATGTTAAAGTGATTTTGACAAACCTTTCCGTGCATTATTTTTTCATAGAATTTAATCTTTTCATTATAAAATATTTTGATTAGAGATAGAGCATGA
The DNA here is from genome assembly GCA_027563885.1 of Erythroxylum longipes. Lineage (NCBI taxonomy): Eukaryota > Viridiplantae > Streptophyta > Magnoliopsida > Malpighiales > Erythroxylaceae > Erythroxylum > Erythroxylum longipes. The sequence goes on along the minus strand of JAOQMS010043831.1, from coordinate 3,333 downwards.
AATTAATATCTACTTTAATTCGCGTCTAATCATATTAGTTCTCTGTCATTAGCTATCGATTCAATTAATGACATTTATAAACTATTTACAAAACCTTATTCTACCTTGGCCAAGGATTTCCTGAATCAATACTAATCAAGAATAATATAATCGAGAACAATGGAACATTCTTCCCAATTATTTTAGGGTGATAAATCCTATCTTAATCATTCAACTACCTCCGTATAGTTCATATTACATCCAATGACTATCGACTAAATGACCCATAATTAAATTTGTCATAAGTAGGATCAAAATATAACAATCCCTATATAAGATGACCTTGGAGACTTTAATTCAAATGATCACTTATACAATCATTATAATGAGAATTTCTGTAGACATACAAGTAATGTTACAAATAGATTTCTCATATCGGGTATGTTTAGTGAACTTGTTCTCTAACAAGCACCCACACCTTTGTTTAAGTATCTCTATAATTTAGTTTATGAGATCGACTAATTCCTTCATAAGGAAAATCATAATGTGTGCTAGTCTTTTTATGTTCTATTAATACCCAATTTTAATAAAAAATAACTAAAGACAATTTAGGGATAATACATAAATGCAATATGAATCTCATCATTATAATCTCATTATAAGTTCATTTGCAATGGATAGTTATCCTATGAACTTTATCATAAGCATCTAAACATGTAAAAGATAAAGAATGCTTTTAAATTATTTTGTCACTAAACTACAACCAAGCAATTAACCATAGGGCATAAACCAACAAAAAGTTACGACTACTGCTCCAGTGCTTCAATTATCAAAATTTTCAAAGGATTTAACATTACTAGTGATACTTTGGGGTTTATGGTAGGAGCTATCTAATCACAAAGGGATCATCCAGTAGTATTCTTTAGCAATAAGCTTTCAACTTATTTGTAGGCAGCATTTACATACACAAGGGATATGTTTGCTATTATAGTGTTAGTAAAAAAGTGGTTGATAGTTGTGAATTGCATCAACTTCTAGGGTTTAATTTGTTATTTATTAAGTGTTAACTTGAGTGTTTAGTATGTATTTAGGTTAGAATTGTATTAATTTATGTGTTTAAGTGTTTTTATAGGTAGTGTAAGTCTTTGTGCTTACATGTTATTTTTTTAGGTATCTTGATGTGTTTGTTAGTGTTTTAAGGTCAACAGTGAAGAACGGAGAAGTTTTGGAGACTTTCAGGCTAAAACCACGTCCCACGATCGTGGCACAATAGGCTACGATCATGACAGAAAGATGTGAGCCAGTATACCCTAGGCCACGATCGTGGCATTTGGGCCACAATCATGACAGAGAGGTCTAATCATGGCACTTGAGCCATAATCATGATTATGGCAGGCAGGGCCATGATCGTGGCCTGCGTCAGGCAGACACAAAACAGGTGAAAACGTCAAGTTTTAAGGAACTTTTTGGACCGTTTCGACCCTGAATAAACCCTAGGCCTGCCAAGGTATAAAAAGAACATGAAGAATACAGAGGGAGAACTTTTTTTGCATCATCTAAATTTTGAAACTCTAAAGAGCTTATTGAGAGATTTAAGGATGGAGATGAAGGAAGATAGACACGGAGAAGAAGCTTGACACGAAGTACTTCCCATAATAGGAGGTTTTTCGCTGTTGTTGCCTCCATCATCATCCATTCCAAGCTATTTTTGGTTTATTTCGTTCTTAAAATTGTATAGAATTTGAGATAGCCATAGATGATAGATTGTTGAATGTTGAGGATATTGTCTAAAATCACCTTCGGGATTTTGTCTTTGATATTAATGAATTTTGGTTCATTGCATTTTTATTGAGTTATTTGTCATTTAATTTCTGTTCTTAATAATTCAGTAACAAACTGAGAGGGTAAACTGAGTGAATATCATCAAATTGGGCTAACGAGAGTTAGATAGTTTGATAGATAAAGAATTGAATCAAATTTTTAAATTTGCGTAACGAGAGATTGTGAGGTTTTCGGTAGGTTATTAAACAATTTCACAACTAAATTAGGTTTTGGGTAAATTGTGAATCGAGATATTGCAATTCTATAATCTAATTAGGGATTATTGATTAAGGTTAAAGATTATAACTGGAGAGAGAGTAATCCGCCCTAGACCCATCTAGACTCAGTAATTCAATAATTTCATAATTAATTATATTTTCATTAAAGTCGGATTAAAACCCCCTTTCTCTTAATTGATAGTTCCTAGGTTGATTCTTGATTGAGTTGTGAAATTTGCTATCCTATTTATATTTCTGAAATTTAATTCTTGAAATTAATTGTTAGATTAATTAATTTTCTGCTCTAGTTGTTATTTTGATTTATTGCGAATTTGATTTCAGCCTTAGATTTTAGGATTAAATTACTCCTCCTTGTGGGATCGATACCTTAGGTACTGCGTGAACGATTCGTGTACTTATGATATTAAGAAGGTTAAAATAGTAAAACTTATCATACATAAACTTGCGATCAAATTGGCGCCGTTGCCAGGGAGGCAATTAGTTTAGTTCTTTAGTCTAAAGCTTTCCACTAACTTTTGTTTTTTATTTATAAAAAAAGGAGTTTGGGGTGTAAAGTAGAGACACATCGAGACATCTTAGAATGGGACATCTAAAGAGTTGAATGCTAAGAATAGATAAAAAGAACAATCATGGAGGATGTATATTATAGGGAGCAAGGGACTTGCAGATTTCAATGAACCCCAATTTGGATGGGGAAATCATCATCCTTATATGATTCCGTACACTTCGGGGTGGAAAAACCACTCAGATTTCTATTGGTCTGATAATATAGGTACTCACATAGGACATCAAGACTGATTTGAATTTCAATATGATGAATCCAATTCATGGGAGTCCAAGCTGGACAAAATCATGGATAAGCTCATGAATATGGAAGAGAACCAGAAGAGATTGGAAAAGAAGTTTGAGCAAGTAATAGAATATCATACTTATTCTATTCACAATCTAGAGGTTCGAATAGGCCAACTGTCTAGGGAATTTTGTAAGCAAAGTGTGGAAAACTGTCTGTGCAGCTTGAAAGTGAATTCAATAGAGCCAAGTCAGGCTATCACACTTAGGAATGGGGTAGAGTTAAAAGAACCAGCGAGGGATCGAGGGATCAAACTGAACCCAGCCTTATAGACGACCAAGAAATCAAGAAAGAGGATAAAGAAAAGAATGCCAACCCTCCCTATTACTCACTAGTTCTTGACATACCATGTAACACCCCACTCCCACTGGGCCCGAACCCGATATCGATAGTGATATCCGAATCCGTGCCCCGCGAGGGTGGCGAGTCACATCACTTAACATT
>JAOQMS010043829.1:0-11202 GCA_027563885.1 Erythroxylum longipes | reverse complement strand
ACTCAAATTTTCATCATCACTTAACATAACAAAATGCAAATGCACAACCAATTGGCTCGAGGGTTCCGTGAACAAAACAGAGAAATCGAAGTTTACTCCGTGAACAAAACGAGTCCATTTTTCGGATCTTGTGGGCCACAAGCAAGTAGCCGGGAGAAGGCTTTACGTCGACATGCACATGACTACGAAACGGTTCCTCTCTCGCCCAAACACAATCAAATTTATGCTCAATTTAGTCAATCACAATTTTCACTCTTGTGCTTCTTTCATTTATCATTTCTTTTCTTATATTTCATGCCTTTTCTTCTTTTCATTCAATTTCGAATGTTATAGCTTTTTTTTTCAAGGTATAACATAGTCACAATGCATCATGCAAATTTCAAGCATTCAGAATTATTTCAATTTAGAACATAACAATTTTAAGCAAAATCACATGCAGACACATAGGCAAGAATTTACCCAATTACACAACAACCATAAATATTTTACCCACTTAATTTGCTTGACAATCCAATTTCAATGTTGTCTTTCCTCTTCGCCTTGGATCGAGTTTGCTTAGTTTCCTATAACAAAACAAGTTCTCATTCAATAGGAATTCAAATTTGAGGAACCATAGAACCAAAGGCATGAAATTGACCCTAGAATACTTAAACCCATACATTTACCAAGCTCTTTGAACCAAAACCCCTTCAAAACTCCAAAAGATTTAGAAATCGACTTACCTTGAATCTTCACCAACTAGTGAGATTCTTGGCTCTAAAGAAAGCTCTTCCCTTCCTCTTTCTTTTTCCCTTCTTGAACAACTTCAAAATCACTCTTTAAACTTAAGAAAGATCAAACCCTAGCTTAACTTTCTTTCTCTCCTTTCTTTTCTCTTCAACGACACTCTCTCCCTCTTCTATCTTCTAATTTTCGTTTCTCTCACTTCACTCTCTCCAATTCACATTTTTGGTCTTCCACTTCACAAGACAACATTTGCCTCTTCCCTTTTTACCCTTAATGAATGCTAAAAGTCCAATTTACCCTTCCTTTTGAGCTTAGGTTCTTTTAGCCTTAAGTCATCTTCCAAAAATGTCCTTATACACCTTACAACATCAACACTTTAATTCCATCAATCCATGAATTAAATCCTCTTAAACTTAACATAATAATTAAATCTAATTGAAATGATTTATCTAACAATTCCACAAATTTACTCAAATCGTGCTTATTAAAATAAAAATTTTCAGGGCCCAACAAAAATAGCCTATTGACACGTTCACTAGGCAACTTTGGTGGGAAAAACAGCTCGTTGGCACACCTTTGATGAGTAAAACATCTTGTTGGCAAGTTTGTTTGGCAACTTTGGTAGGAAAAATAGCCCTTTGGGTAACTTTGGTGGGCAAAACAGCCCATTGGCACTATCGTTAGGCACATTCGGCGGGAAAAACAACCCATTGGCACACATTTGGTGAGCAAAACAGTCTGTTGGTAGGGTCACTAGGCACCTTCGATGGGAAAAACAGCCAGTTGTCACCTTCGGTGGAAAAAACAGCCTGTTGGTAGACATTTGGTGGGTAAAACAGCCAATCGGCACAGTCACTAGGAAACTTCGATAGGAAAAAAACCTGTTGGCACACCTTCGATGGGAAAAACAGCCCGTTGGCACATTCGCTGGGTAACTTTGGTGGGCAAAACAGTCTATTGGCACGATGGCTAGACACCTTTGGTGGGAAAATAGCTCGTTGGTGCACCTTTAGTGCGCAAAATAGCCCATTAGTATGGTCACTAGGCACCTTCGATGGGCAAAACAGTCCATTGGCACGATCGCTAGGCACCTTTGGTGGAAAAAATAGCCCTTTGGGCACCTTCGGTGCCTAAAATAGCTCGTTGGCATGGTCGCTATGCACTTTGGTGGGAGAAATAGCTCGTTGGGCACCTTCGATGGGCAAAATAGCTCGTTGGCACAATCTCTAGGCGCCTTCAGTGGGCAAAACGGCCTGTTGGCACAGTTGCTAGGCAACTTTGGTGGGTAAAACAACCCATTGGCACGATCATTAGGCACCTTCGATGGGCAAAATAGCCCGTTGGCATAGTCGCTGCGAACCTTCGGTGGAAAAAACAGCCCTGTTGGCCACCTTTGGTGGGTAAAACAGCCTGTTGGAACAATCGCTAGGCACCTTCAGTGGGAAAAGAACCCGTTGGTAGAGTCGCTAGGCAACTTCGGTGGAAAAAACAACCCTTTGGGCACATTCGGTGGGTAAAACAACCTATTGGCATGGTCACTAGGTACCTTCAGTGAGCAAAACAACCCGTTGGCATGGTCGGTAGGCACCTTCAGTGGAAAAAACAACCCATTGGGCACATTTGGTGGGTAAAACAGCCTGTTGGGATGGTTGCTAGGCACCTTTGGTGGGAAAAATAGCCCGTTGGCACAGTTGCTAAGCACCTTCGGTGGAAAAACAGCCTGTTGGGCACCTTCGGTGGGTAAAACAGCCCTTTGGCATGATCGCTAGGCACCTTTGGTGGGAATTGGGCACCTTTGGTGGGCAAAACAGGTCTTTGACACAGTCTCTATGCACCTTTAGTGGGTAAAACAACCAGTTGTCACGGTCGCTAGGCACCTTCGGGGGAAAAAACAGGCCGTTGGGCACAGTCGGTGGGTAAAACAACCCGTCGGCACAGTTGTTAGGCACCTTTAGTTGGAAAAATAGCCTATTGGCACAATCGCTAGGTACCTTCGGTGGAAAATATAGCTCGTTGTCACACCTTCGGTGGGCAAAACAACCCGTTGGCACGTTCGCTAGGTACCTTCAGTGGGAAAAACAGCCCGTTTCCACACCATTGGTGGGAAAAACTTCCCGTTGGCACAATCATTGGGCAACTTCAGTGGGGAAAATAGCCCGTTGGGCAACTTCAGTGGTAAAATTGCCTATTGGTATGATCACTGGGCACCTTCGATGGGCAAAATAGCCCGTAGTTGCACCTTTGGTGGGCAAAAAAGCCCATTGTCATGTTCGCCAGGCACCTATGGTGGGAAAAACATCCCGTTGGCAGACCTTTGGTGGGCAAAACCACCTGTTGGTACAGTTACTAGGCACCTTCGGTGGAAAAAATAGCCCGTTGGGCACCTTTGATTGAAAAAATAGCTCGTTGGTAAACCTTCAGTGGGAAAAACTACCAGTTAGCACGGTCGCTAGGAAATTTTGGTGGGAAAAACAACTGGTTGGAACACCTTCAGTAGGTAAAACAGCCTGTTGGCACATTCGCTAGGTAACTTCGGTGGGAAAAATAGCCCGTTGGGCACCTTTGGTGGGCAAAACAGGTCGTTGGCATGGTCTCTAGTCACCTATGGTGAGTAAAATAGCCTGTTGGCCAACTTTGGTGGGCAAAACAGCCCGTTGGCACAGTCGCTAGGCACCTTGGGTGGGAAAAGCAAGACGTTGGCGCACTTTCAATGGCCAAGACAACCCATTGGCACAGCTTCTAGGCACCTTCGGTGGGCAAAACAACTGATTGGTACTGTAACTAGGAACGCACCTTCGATGGAAAAAACATCCCATTGGGCATCTTTGATAGGCAAAACAGCCTATTGGCACGATCACTATGCACCTTCAGTGGGTAAAACAACTAGTTGCCACGGTCGCTGGGCACCTTTGGGGGAAAAAACAACCCATTGAGCACATTCGGTGGGTAAAACAGCCTATTGACACGGTTACTAGGCACCTTCAGTGGAAAAAATAGCCCGTTGGCATGCTAGGCACCTTGGGTAGAAAAAATAGCCCGTTGGGCACCTATACAACTCGAAAGGGCTAGTTACCGTAGACTCACTCCGCTACAAATTATATGAGAATTGGGCGACATCGAGCAACTTTACCCAATCTCACTGGTTGGCACTCACATAATGCTGCAAATACAACTCCAATAAGGCATTCACTCTCTCGTTTGTCCATCAGTCGATGGATGGAAACCTATAGAGAAGTTTAACTTTGACCCTAAGAGCTTGAACAACTCCGTCCAAAATCATCCCGTGAAGCGAGTGTCCCTATCATTGATGATGGTTTGTGGAATTCACCAATACTTCACCACATGCCTAAAGAATAAGTGAGAAACATCTTCGGCAATGAATTTTATTGGCACAGGTATGAACACTCCATACTTGTTGAAGCGATCCATAACAACCATTATATTGCCTTGTCCCTCTACTTTTGGCAACCTGACAATGAAATTTGTTAAGACACTCTCCCATGGTCTCTTGAGAATTGGCAATAGTTGCAAAAATCTAGTTGATGCTTTATTCTTTACCTTGTCTCGTTGGCAAATAAGACAAGTCTTCACATATGCCTCTATGTCATCTCTCAATTGGGACCAATAGTAGGCACACCCCACAAGTGCCAAAGTCCGATGCATTCCTAGATGACCAACCCATAAGGAGTCATGACACTCCTTGATGACCTCCTTCTCAATCCATCCCATTTAGGCACATAAATTCTGCTTCCTTTAGCAATGAGAAACCCATCCTTAAGCCAAAATTTGCAAGTCTTTCCCTCCTCGACTTGCTTCAGCACTCTTTGGCTTGGTGGTCTTGTTGCAATTCCTCCTTTACTCGGTCACGCAAAGGAAAATTAGGTTGTGATAAAACTGCTAGCTTGACCTTCCTATTTAGTGCGTCTGTCACTAAGTTCACCTTTCCTAGCTTGTACATCATCTCGAAGTCAAATTCTGCCAAGAAAGCTTGCCATTTAGGTTGTTTAGGCATCAACTTCTTTTGATTGAGGAAGTAACTTGAAGCAACATTGTCCGTCTTCACCACGAACTTTGCTCCCAACAAGTAGTGCCTCCATGTCCACAAGCAATGCACTACAGCTGTCATCTCCTTCTCTTACACCAAATAACGCCACTCGGTGCCATTAAACTTTCTACTCTCGAAAGCAATGGGGTGTCCTTATTACATCAACACACCCCAACGTGTAAAGTCAAAAGCATCCGTTTTTACTTCAAATGGTTTTATGTGATTCAAAAGAGCAAGGACTGGTTCTTTCATCATGGCCTATTTCAAAGCATCAAAAGCTTTTTTATAGTTGGCATCCCATCCCCGAACTCGTCCCTTCTTGAGCATATCCGTTAAAGGTGTCACAATGGAAGAGTAGCCATATATGAACCTACGATAATAGTTAGCCAAACCAAGGAAGGATCTTAACTCACATACCTTCTTTGGTGGCTCCCATTCAATAATAGCTCACACTTTGAATCCATCCATTCTTAGCTTGCTTTGTCCCACGATGTGTCTCAAAAATACTACTTCTGGCTTTGCAAATACACACTTCTCCTTTTTGACATATAACTCATTGTCCCTTAAACCTTAAAAGACATGTTATAGATGTATGTCATTTTCTTCCAACTATTTGCTATACACAACAATGTCATCTAAATAAACAATAGCAAATCGATCCAAGAAAGGATGTAGTAACTTGTTCATAAGTGTGCAAAATGTTGCAGGCGCATTAGTGAGACCAAATGGCATAACTAAGAACTCAACTCATCACACAAGTAGTCTTTGTCTCATCGCCCTCGGCAATCCTCACTTAGTAGTAATCCGATCTTAAATCAAGATTGGAGAACTATCTTGCATCTCCAAGTTCATCAAACAAATCATTGATTCGAGGGATAGGGTATTTATTTTTCATAATTACCTTGTTTAATGCCCAGTAGTCGATACATAACCGAAGTGATCTGTCATGCTTCTTTTGAAATAGCACCGCCATATGGGGCCTTAGAAGGTTGGATGTATCCCGCATCCAAGAGTTCCTTTAATTTTCTCCTTAGATCCTCCAACTCTAGTGGTGCCATACAATATGGGATTGCAGCAAGGGGTTTTGCACCAAGTTCCAACTCGATCTTATGGTCCACCATTCTCTTTGGTGGTAGCTTCTTTGGCAACTCGGGTGGCATGATATCCTTGTATTCATCAAGGAAAAAAGAAATCACCTCAAGCAACTCCTTATGAGTAGTGACATTTTCCTTCTTTATAGCCATTAAAAACGTCAGCTCTGCCTTCTTCACTACGTTAGAGAGTTGTATGGTTGAAAAGGTCTTGGTCTTCGTTGGTACCTCTCGCGACAAAGGTACCATGTTTGCATTTATCCCTTCTATAATACACATAGTGTTTACAAATAGGATTGAAATAGCTTTGACCTTGTCTATGAATTCCATACCCAACACCACATGCAAATCATACATAGGAACAATAGAAAAATCTACTAAACCATGCCACTCACCTATATGAATTCCATGTTCTTTGCTACTCCACACCTACTTTTATCATCTGAGTTTATTATCTTTATCCAGTCATCAGTGGGTGTGTACATGAGGCCCAGCCTCTTGGCTTTTTCTTCCTTCATAAAGTTGTTCGTAGCACCAGTATCTACCAAGGATCTCGTACCTTGTCCACCAATATTTGTGTTTACGAACAATCTCCCCTTCTTCTCAGTTTTTGGTATCTCAACTTTGGTATTGATGGCAAAAAGGACTTCTAAGGATCCACACCTTCCCTCACCTAATTTTGAGGTTTCCTCTGCGAGTGCCACAAGCTTGTTCTTCTTCGAATAATCCCTAATTCGATGAGGTCCATCATAAAGATAGCACTTCAACGTGAGGCATTCTCCACTCTTGTCTTCTTTATGGCCTTTGCTTTAACATTCTTTCCACTTGTTGCCCTTTGAAACTCCATATTTGCCTTGCTTCTTCTCTCCCCCAACCTTGCCCTTATCACTCTTTTGGGACTTTAGAGTGGTGGACATCCCATCTTACTTTATAAAGGGATTCAACTACGACGATAGCATTAGCAAGGTCTTGTACACCTCGCGTTTCCAACTCTGTCTTGGCCCATAGTTGTAAGCCATCACAAAAGGAAAAGAAAGCTTCTTTGTCTGGATAGTCAGGAATTTCAAGCAACACCTTTTAAAATTCTCAAACATATTCTTGAATGCTTTTCGAGTGGGTGAGCCTTCTCAACTTGGCTCGAGCTTCCTTCTCTACGTTCTAGGGATAAAACTGCTTATTAAACTCTTTCTTGAAGTCATCCCATGGGTTCATAGTGCAGGTCCCCTTTTTAATATTGTTGTATCTTCTCCTCTACCACACCATGGTCATGTCTACAAGGTAGAGGGAAGCACTATCAATCATCCTGGCATGATCCGTAATTCTAAGCACATTGAAGTATTGCTCCTTACTCCAAAAGAAGTTATCGATGGCCTTTGCATCTCTTGCTCCTGCAAAGGCCTTAGGCTTCAGAACCTTTACTTTTCTAGAAGCAGTGGAAGTAAAAGGTGCCACACCTCCTTGTGTCACTGCCATCTTAAACAAACTCCAATCCCCCTTTACTTCCTTCAACTAGGCAATCAAACTAGCAAGTGCTTCCTCAAGAATAATAATTTTAGCAACAAGAGAAGATTCCAAGGAACTTACCTTTTTGGAAGCATCCGAGGCAATGATATTGATGGTCCCATTTATTTCTTCCCGAAGTAGAGACTGCTCCTTCTCTAGTTCCTCTACTCTTTGGTCCCAGTCATCGATCCTCTCCCTCCCCTACGGTGATCTCCAACTTTGAGGGCCTAGCCATTACTATAGCGATGGTGTCCCTTGTAGTGGACCTTTCTCTCTTGCCCTTATTAGTAGGAGGGGCTTTCATAACCTACCTTCGTTCAAGGATAGTCACTTCGCTTGAACCAACCATCTTGACGACACATTTTAACGTTGGCTTTGATACCACTTGTAAAGGGTTTGGACTTTCACCAATGCTTGTTTAGCACTTGAGTACACTCTCTTTCCCAAGTTAGTCTTCTACACGAAACACTTTGGTAAAGAGAAGAAGGAATGTGGGAGAATGTAAGAACATTTCTATTAAAGAACTCTCAAGAAAGCTACAATGCTTACAATGCACTGTATAATCTTCTATTTTCTAAATGAGACAACCGCCAAGGGGTATTTATACTTGCTTCTTCTTAGAATGGATGGCTATGATCTACATGATCTAATGGTCTATATTGACCTTCTAGAATTCTCTCCACTACTCTACATACTTCATGTACAATGTGTATATATCTACAACATTATACAAGCTTCTATAAGATTCCATATTGTTCCATAATGTTTTATAAGTTTTCACAAGCTTTTATAGTCTTCTACCATGTTTTAGAAGCTTCTAGGGCCTTCCATAATCTTCTATCATACTCTATAAGATTCTTTTGGGCCTCCAACCTCATATTGTGGGTTTTAAAACATGTAGAAAGTGACATTGGGCATGCCCGATAGCATCATATGTAAGGAATCGTCAATGACGAATCCTCTTATTGAGTTGGTTCCTGCACGCAAGTTTTGTTTAGCAGACTCGATCATGGATGTCATCCACTAGCGTCGTACACCATGTTGTACTTAGGAGTGCTGAAAGGTCAGCTTGTTAATAACGATAGGTGAGGCATTCGATTGCTAAACTAGTCCGAAGTTAAGGTGGCATTTTGACAACCTTAGTACAGTGTGGTGCCCAACGAAACTCAGATACTCGAATTATCGGGGGGATGACCCCCATGCTCCGGCATACTCAAGGGCATCAAGTGCAGGAATCAATGACTACGCATCCCCTTACTGAGTCAGTTTCGATGCACGAGTGCACTTCAGCATGCTTTATCGTGGGTCACATCTCTCCGTCGATGCGGACATCGCGTCGTACTCGGGAGTGCCAAAGGTTTGGCTTGTTGATAACAATTGGAGAATTGATTGGTTGCTTAGCTGGTTTAAAGGCAGGACGACGTTTTGTCAACCTAAGTATGGTGTAGTGCTTGGTGATACTCGAGTTGTGGGGTGTTTAGGGGATTGAACCCTATGCTCGGGCATGCCTATTAGGATCATGTGCAAGGAATCATCGACGATGCATCTTCTTGCTGAGTCGGTTCTAGCGTGCAAGTGCTATTTGGCAGACTTGATCATGGGTGTCATCTGCCTGTGTCATTCACCATGTTGTACTTAGGAGTGCAGAAAGGTTAGCTTGTTGATAACGATAAGTGATGCATTCGGTCGTTGAACTGTTCTGAAGGTAAGGAAACGTTTCGACAACCTTAGTACAATGTGGTGCCTAGTGAAACTCATAGCTATCAGTGCTATTCACGGTGATACTCGTATTGTTAGATTATCGGTTGTCCCTTGGTACTAAATTCTCGTGCTCCGCAGTGCAGGCATGGTTTTGTCTGGCTACTTCTCAAGCTCGACGGGCGCACTTGCACATGTCGGGCCATGTTGGGTTAGATGGAATTGTCTCCTAGTGTACGTAAATTGCATGAGTGGTGTTTGGATTGTACAGGCAGACGGGCTCCATACTGAGAGCATCAAACCGTCTTCCTTCTTTTCACTTCATTCGATGCCTGCTTGCCTCGGGCTAGTTGGGATTTGGTCAGTTTCCCGTGTTAGGTATCCATATCAGTGGATTTACATTGTTTAGATGATTATTTTCACTTTGCATCAGTGCGAATGCAAGGCAGACCACGTAGCGGCCTTCGTGTGTTAGGCATACCTCGGTTGGGGGAGATAGGGTCCACGAGCAAGGCATTGGTGCTATCGGATGCTGTAAGATTAGTAGGCGGAGAAACCCTCCCGATAACATAGATTTGTCCCTTGACCCGAATGACGGCCACACCTGTTCTCGGTGCTTACCAAGGTGATCATGTGGGGAAGTGCTGTCGCGGAGGAATGCTACCTGGTTGATCCTGCTAGTAGTCATATGCTTTTCAAAAAAATTAAGCCATACCTGTGTAAGTATGAACTAATCCAGACTGTGAAACTGCGAATGGCTCATTAAATCAGTTATAGTTTGTTTGATGGTACCTACTACTTGGATAACCGTAGCAATTCTAGATCTAATACGTGCAACAAACCTTAACTTCTGGAAGGGATGCATTTATTAGATAAAAGGTCGATGCGGGCTCTGCCTGTTGCTCTAATGATTCATGATAACTAGACGGATCACACAGCCAACGTGTCGGCGACGTATCATTTAAAATTTTGCCCTATCAACATTTGATGGTAGGACAAAGGCCTACCATAGTGGTGACGAGTAACAAAGAATTAGTCAATTTCAGAGAGGGAGCTTGAGAAACGGCTACCACATCCAAGGAAGGTAGCAGGCACATAAATTACCCGATCTTGATATAGGGAGGTAGTGACAATAAATAACAATACCGGGCTCTATGAGTCTAGTAATTGGAATGAGTACATTGTAAATCCCTTAACAAGGATCCATTGGAGGGCAAGTCTGGCGCCAGCAGTCGTGGTAATTCTATCTCCAATAGCGTATATTTAAGTTGTTGCAGTTAAAAAGCTCGTAGTTAGACCTAGACCGGTCTGTCACGAGGTGTACACCATCCGGCTTGTCCCTTGTACCGACGATACGCTCCTGGCCTTAACTGGCTAGGTCGGGCCTTCGATGTTGTTACTTTCAAGAAATTAGAGTGCTCAAAGCACGCCACTTTGTATATATTAGCATAGGATAACATCATAAGATTTTGGTCTTATTGTGTTGGCCTTCGAGATCGGAGTAATGATTAATAGGGACAGTCTTGGGCATTCTTATTTCATAATCAGAGGTGAAATTCTTGGATTTATGAAAGATGAACAACTGCGAAAGCATTTGCCAAGAATGTTTTCATTAATTAAGAACGAAAGTTGGGGGCTCGAAGATGATCAGATACCGTCCTAGTCTCAACCATAAACAATGCCGACCAGGAATCGGCGGACATTGCTTTTAGGAATCTGTTGGCACCTTATGAGAAATCAAAGTCTTTGCGTTTCAAGAGGAGTATGGTCTCAAGGTTGAAACTTAAAGGAATAGACAAAAGGGCACCATCAGGAGTGGAGCCTGCTGCTTAATTTGACTCAATATGGGAAAACTTACCAGGTCCGGACGTAGTAAGGATTGACAGACTAATAGCTCTTTCTTTTTTTCTTTGATGAAAGATAAATATATTGAATCAAAATTATGTACATGGTCCTTGGGCATACCTTGACCAAAATCTATGATCAAAATAACAATGTCATATATACATCCAAAACACTAATGGCATTAGACAATATAGACATGGCTCAAGTTAATCCCAACCAATGTAACACCCCATTACCCTAGGGTACGCACCGGGACGCCCGTAGGTCATTCCGATACGAACCCTAAGATAAGGG
>JAOQMS010043828.1:0-11202 GCA_027563885.1 Erythroxylum longipes | reverse complement strand
TTCCCAAATATGTTGGCAATAATTATAAATTCTAATTCTAATTCATAATTAGAATTAGATAAATTAAAACTCCTTTTCATTTATCTTTAATTCTCTAATTAAACAATTTATAATCATAATCAAGATTGACGTCTAGTAACGCATCATGACCACCCAAATATTTTGGAATGTTAAAGTGGTTCTGACTAACCTTTCCGTGCATGATTTTTCCATATAATTCAATCCTTTCATCATATAATGTTCTAATTAGACATAGAGTATGGAATTAATGTCCACTCTATTTTGAGTCCAATCTTATTAGCTCTCCACCATTAGCTATCGATTAATTAACGACATTCCTAAACTATTTACCAAATGTCATTCCACCTTGGCCAAGGATTTCCCAAATCAATACTAATTGAGAACAACAAAATATTTTCCCTAATTACTAGAGGGTGATGAATCGTATCTTGATCACATAAATATCTCCATATAATTCATACTACATCCAATGACTACCGATTGAACAACCTATGATTAATTAGGACATAAATAGTATCAAAACATAGCAATCCCTATATAAGATAACTTTGTTGACATCAAGTCAAAGGATCACTTATACAATCATCACAATGAAAATTCCGTAGACATACAAGTAATATTCTAAATGGATTTCTCATTTCGGGTCTGTTCAGTGAACTTGTTCTCTAACAAGCACCCACACGTTTGATTAAGTATCTCTATACTTTAGCCTATGAGATCGACTTCTTCCTTCATAAGGAAAAAAACACAATGTATGCTTGTCTTTTTACGTTCTATTAATGTCCAATTTTAATAAAACAATGACTAGGAATATTTAGGAATAATACATAAGTACAATATGAATCTCATAATTATGATCTCATTATAATTTCACTTGCAATGTACAATTATTCCATGGACTTTATCATATATATCTAAATATGTATAAGATAAATAATGCCTTTAAATAATTTGTCACTAAACTACAACCAAAGCGATTGGCTGTAGGGCATAAACCAATAATTGTAACCGAGTGCTTATAACTGTCCCGTATCCATTGTGGATACCGGGCTCATTATTAACTGTCCCTTATCTATTGGGGATATATGACTTATTTTACATAGTGAGCTAGAGGCTCTTACCTCATTATGAGCTTTAAGCTCTTTTTCAATTTTTGAGCTTTAAGCTCTTTTTCGGTGGCTACTCCGGTCATAACAGCCGTTATTTTTCATGCATTCATGTAATGAAATGCACTACATTCACATATTTTCAAACAATCACTAGTGCTTAATTTTCCACATTCACATTCATATATATTCATCGGATCGATGTCTGACATTTAACAAAAATGTTGAGAAACACTTATTTCAGTCTAATTCACATACAATGAGTACTTTCTATGTTCTCACATTTATCAAACTCCTCAGACTATTATTGTCCAGAATTTTATCAATCACATTCACATTCAGTAGTAATTCAATACAGAAATTTAAAACAGAACAGACAATGAAAGTGAAATCATCTAGGTCGACTCACTATACGCTCCATATTAGCATTAGCTTTTATGATCCGGAAACGACTAGATGCTAACGTTCTATCCTGTATATCAACATTATGTAATACACATATTGCACACACATTATTAATTACTCAATCACATAAAAATTCAATCATACACATATGTATACGTGTAATGTATAATTCATGCTCATATTGACAATCCCGAGTATATTTCCTTTATTCACATCTCATAATCATTTAATAACATATTTCAATTATTCTTTATTACCTAATGCACTTTACTCACTTTAATCACTTCATTTCTCATCAACTAGGGATCTCATTCAGGTCTAATTACCTCATATAGAAACACCCTAGCATTGATTGGCTTAAACTTCACTCAAAAGAAAACTCTTTTTCCTCACACGTCAAGCCACAATCGTGGTGTCCTTGCCACGATCGTGACAGAAACATTTTGGGGCTAGCCACAATTTTGCTGTAAGGGCGACGATCGTGACAGAAACTATTTTTGTCAAATTCGTGGGGTGAGGGGCACCACCTTCTTATAAAAAAAGTTCCTATATGTCTTAAGCTTCTAATGACATCAAATTCATGCATTTTGGTTCAGTATTATGCAAGTTATAATCAAAATACTACAAACTTTTCTCATATCTCGACAGAACACAATTTTCAACTTTAAGCCAAAGTTCAGGACTCTTAAAGACAAATTTCAAATTCGATTCCTTTATGAAAAATGTAGCCATATGTTTTTAGTTTACTCTAAATTAAAATTCATCCAATTTAGATATTCACAGATCAAGTTATGGCCAAAATACAAATGTATCTTTAGTAAAACACTACATATAGCATACTCCAGCACACTTTTAACTTCATTTTCATCCTAGTTCATTTCTTTTGCTTAGTCTACCATTTCTAACTCATGTCCTCATTATTTACTCTTCTTTCCTACTTCCACTTCAGCTCAATATCAATCACAACCAAAACATATTTTATGATTGATCATTAACATCAAAACATAACATTTATACATATACTTTCATCACCAATTTTCTGCACATATGTTTTACTCCATTATCACCTTCATTCCATTTCTAAACTATCAATCCTCCCTTAAAACAACTCATGAATGCCATTTGTACATTAAAATAAAATAAACACCTATTTATTTCAACATTAATGTGAAATTTTTTTAACTCCTCTATCATGGTCAGTTACCACTAAACTATCATCATGCATGCTTTATTTAAGAAATAAAGAAGAGTAATGCTTTATACTCACTTGTTTACTTCAAGATCTTCAAAATCTCACCTAAGCCTAGCTTCTCCCATGCATCCCACGATCATTATCTTGCCAAGGTAGAATAGGTGGATTCCTTATCAAAAAGAGAAGATAGCAAGAACTTTGAAGTAGCTAGTGATGGAAGAAAGCAAGGTTCAACTTTGATTCTTGGAGAAGAGGGTGCCATGAGAAGGAGAGAAAGATGAAGAAAATGAAGAAGATAAGCACTTACGAAGAGAGGAGAAATTAACAAATGAAAGACCAAATGAGAGTTGGTCTTTCACTTGAAAAAAATTGTGGGATATAAGTGGTGTGGCAAGTAAAACTTGTCACTTGCCACATGTCACTTTCTCATGGTTCCATTTGTCCCTCCTTGAATAACTAGTCTATTTGATTCCAATTTCTATTCCAATTGACTCCCAATTTTCAATGACATATGTCATTAAATCCTTATGTCATTCATCAAAATTTCTACTGCCATCTGACACTTATTTCCGCTACTATTCATCAATTGTACTGCCACTTGACATTTTTCCTAATCCAAAAATACGTAAAATTCTAGAAAATTCTCAAATTTCACCAAAAATTCTAAATCACTAATAAAATTCACCAATTCAATTTTTAAGACACATAATCCACAATTCGCATTATAATCACATTAAATATCAATTATACCCGGAAAATGTCAAATGAGTGCATGTACAGTAATTGAAATGTGTGCAAAGCAATCAAATCTATATATGTGTATACTAATATTATGTATGAACATGAAATGCATTTGTCTACTCTCCCCCTTAATAAATTTTGTCCTTGAATTCTTATCTGAATCATCAAAAGGTAAGGGTAATGTTTCCTCATATACTCCTCCGTTTCCCATTTAACTTCATCATTCGAATAATTTCTTCCAATTGACTATAGTTAATGGAATCACTTGATTTTTCAGTTGCTTATTCTGATATCATATCCCTCTATCTTGGCTACTTCCTCAATATATCTCAGGTTACTTAAAACTTTCACTTTTTGTGTCGATACACCTGTGTCAGATAACACTGATATTTTCTAAATGCACTCACATGTAACACAGCACAATTCTGATACATCTTGGTGGGTAATACCAACTTATAAGTCAATGGTCCTATGCTTTCAATAATTTTATATGGACCGATACAATTTGGACTTAGTTTACCCTTTTTAACGAACTTTAGCACCCCTTGCCCAGGTGGTACTTTCTTAAACTATTTATCTATATTCCATATCTCCGGTATTGATCCACCTAACTCGTTTATCTATCTTGAATCACTTAATTTCTAATATAGTTCAATTTCACTTAACAATAACATCTTGAATGAATCCTGGCCTTCAACCATTCTTAGGCCGTTGGCAAATCAAACATTTAATCACACCTTTAGTTGCTTGTTTCTTCATCCTTGGCTGCAAAATGCTATCTCAGCATATTACTACTAGGATGTATAACATAGGTTGCTATGTGTGCTTCCTCCAAATTTCTTTTCTCAATCATTTATATCGGGTATACATACTCCTTACTTCAATCACAATGTATCATTCTTTTTTCAATTCAACTTAAAATTCAAATTTATTTTCAATTCCTCAATAAGATTCACAAATTTTGAGTCCTCACTTAGGGCTTTTCTAATTATTCCATATAAAACTAATCTTACATTCAATATAACTAATAACACTTCATTTTGCCCCTATTTCAACTCAGTCATTCTTTGCTCATTATTGCACTAGATTTGGTAACCTCATATCTGAATTTGTGCTACATCGCTATTGGATGGTTTTGTTCAATGCATCATATTGCAATACTAGCTTTACTAGGTAATACTCATTTGTACACCATAATCTTCAAGTAACTTTATCCATTGTCTTAGTCTCGTATTCAATTCTTTCAAACTCAATCATCATCTCAAAATATAATGATCTGTATATACCCAAAGTGTTTCATCGTACATATAATATCCCTAAATTTTCAAAACAATTTTGATTGTAGCAAAATCTACGTCATGTGCCAAATAATTTAAACTCATGAGACCTCAACTGTCTCGATGCATATATGTAATCACTTTACAATGCTGCATCAGATTGCATCCAAATATCTAGTATGAAGCATCCCTATATATTACATAACCTTAAGATCTAAATGAAAATAGCCAACACAGTGTTGCAATCAATCAATGTTTTTAATTCCTCAAAACTTCTTTTTACATTCATTAGTCCATCTGAATGACACATTTTTCTCATAAGTTTCTCACTTCATCATTACCTCTTCTTTCTTTGGGTCTACTAATATTCCATGTTCAGATATTATATGACCCAATATACTACTTAATCAAGATAAGATTCATTCTTACTGAACTTGGAAGATAATTGTTTTTCCCTTCATGATATGTAAGATTAACCTCATGTTTTTTTTCTCAATCCTTTCAACTTTTCGAATATACTCAAATATCATCTTATAATCGCCGTCACTAATTGATCAAAGCAAGGTTAGAACACTTTATTCATTATATCATAATTTCTATTGGGGATATTTGTCGATCCAAATAGATATCACCAAGACTCAGGCACCCATATCTAGTCCTCAACTAGTTCCTCATATGGGTTAACATTTTCTCATTTTTTCTCAGTCTCTCTATTAATTTACTTTCTTGAATGACTTTCTCCATTCATTTAATTTCCTCTAATTTCTCATCGACTTATTCTAATGTCTGTTCATTCATATTAGTTTCTCCACACATTTCAATTTATTTGTAAGTCTCAATTTTCTAAACATAATCGTCTAAATCTAATTTATATCTTATGGATATATGAATATATAACACATTGTGTAACTGAGTTTCTTTAGCAATAACAATCGTGATAACAATAACATTATCTCCAATTCATGAGCTTAATAATGTAAATAGGTTTGCTTTCTTCAACAAGATACATATATTCTTTATAGGTAGTATTTTCTGCTTCTTATGCTTAAATCTCAATTAGAAATGGGAATCTAATAGTCACTTCTAGTTCACTACTAGAAATAGGACATTTGACTTACACATTATAATTCAATGAAAGTATCTATCAAAGAATATTTCTCTTCCTCAATCATTTGTACTCTTTACATTCATTCATCATACCACATCTGGCATCTAAACTATATTGTGAGAGAGAGATATTAAATTATGACTTAGAGGTGAGTACACCGGTAGTAGCACTACAGTGATTAGAGAGATGTGTAAAGGGTGTAACATTCAGACTGATCAGGCGGAGTTGAAAGTATATCTGATAATTTTGCATTTGAAAGAGACAGACCTCATTTTAGGTATTAACTGGCTTACTACACATAGAGCTGTGATGAACTGTTACACTAAAGAGGTAATTATGGAATCTCCCACTTAGCCAAGAGTAGTATTTCGAGGAGTTAGTCAAGTAGTGTCAGCCAGATCAATTTTTTCCATGAGTGCTTTAAGATTGATTGGATGTGGGTGTGAGGCTTACCATATGACGAATACCTAGAATGAATAGGCCATTTAGGATATTCCTATTTTTAGGGATTTTCTGGATGTGTTTCCCATCGAACTACCAAGTTTACCCCCAGAAAGGGAGGCAAACTTTATCATTGACCTTGTTCCAGATACTTCTCCTATATCAATTCTCTATATAGGATGACACTTGTGGAACTTAAGAAACTTAAGACCTAGTTATAGGAGTTGTTGGAAAAGGGTTTTGTCAGGCCTAATGTCTCACCTTGTGGAGCTCTGATTTTGTTTGTAAAGAAGAAAGATGGGACTTTGAGATTATGTATTGACTATAGGCAATGAAATTAGGTGGCAGTGAAGAATAAGTACCCATTACTAAGGATAGATGATTTACTTGATCAATTACAGGGAGCTTAGGTGTTCACTAAACTTGATTTAAGTTTAGGGTATTATTAGTTAAAGATAGTTGAACCTGATGTACCTAAGAGTGCATTCAGGACCAGATATGGACACATTGAGTTTTTGGTGATGCCATTTATGTTGACAAATGCTCTGGCAGCTTTTATGGCATTGATGAATAAGGTGTTCCAACCCTACCTAGATCACTTTGCCATTGTGTTCATTAATGATATTTTAGTGTATTCGAAAAGCAGAGAGGAACATGCTGAGCATTTGAGTTTAATCCTGCAGATAATGAGAGAGAAACAATTGCATGTAAAGTTTAGTAAGTGTGAATTTTGGCTTGATCAAGTAGTATTTTTGGGTCATATCATATCTGGACAAGGCATATAGGTAGACCTAAAGAAAGTAGAAGCAGTGATGGAGTGAGAAGCTCCTAGAAATGTGCCTAAGATCTAAAGTTTTCTTGGACTAGCAAGATACTACCAAAGGTTTATCGAGGGGTTTTCATTGATCTCAACCCTTTTAACAAAGCTTCTGAGGAAGAATATACCATTCAGATGGACTGACGAATGTCAGAGAAGTTTTGAGGAGTTAAAGCATTGGTTAACTTCAACATTGGTGTTAGCTATTCCATCTAGATCAAGAGGTTATGATGTGTATAGTGATGCTTCACACTAGGAGTTAGGATGTTTACTAATGCAACATGGTAGAGTCATTGCATATGCATTGAGAGGGTTAAGGTCTCATGAGTATAACTATCTAGTTCATGATTTAGTACTTGCTACAATGGTACTTGCTTTGAAAATTTGGAGACATTATTTATATGGTGAGACATTCCAGATATTCACTGATCATAAAAGTTTAAAGTATTTGTTGAGTCAGAAAGAATTAAATACGAGACAATAGCTTTGGATTGAATTGTTGAAGGATTATGATTGCACAATAGAGTATCATCCTGGTAAAGCCAATGTAGTAGCTGATGTATTAAGCAGAAAATCCAATAGTAAAGTAGCAAAAATGCAGACATCAAGGTTACCAAACCTAGTTCAATTAAGAGCATTAAATGTTGAGTTGAATTTGGGGCAGAATGAAGTATTATTAGCTACATTGAAGCTTAGACCAATGTTACATGAAATAATCAGAAAACATCAAAGTAAAGATCTTGAAATAGTGAAGCTTATTGAGAAGTTGAAAGTGAATCTGAGTTCTGAGTTTGAATTGAGGAATAATACATTATGGTTGAAGCAGAAATTGTGTGCACCTAATGTGAATGATCTGAGAAAGGAGATTTTGGAGGAAGCACATGTAGTAGCGTATACTATGCATCCTGGTACTACCAAGGTGTATAATACACTGAAACAACATTTTTAGTGGCTAGGGATAAAAAAGCAAGTTGCTGAGTATGTTGCTAAGTGTTTAACTTGCCAATAGATAAAGGCAGAGCATCAGGCTTTGGTTGAAAAGTTACAGTCACTGCCTATTCTGAAGTGGAAATAGGAGAGAATCACTATGAATTTTATAATGGGTTTGTGAGGACTCTGAGAAAACATGACGCCATATGGGCCATTGTTGATAGGCTAACTAAATCGGCCCATTTCTTACTAGTGAGGGAGAACAATACACTGGATCAATTAGCTCGAAGATATGTGAATGAGGTAGTTAGATTACATGAGGTCCCAGTATCAATTGTATCAGATAGAGATTCTAGATTTACTTAGAGATTTTGGGGTAGTTTGTGAACAACTTTGGGTACAAAGTTGAAATTCATTACAACATTTCATCCTCAGATAGACAGACAGAATGAGAGAAATATTAATTCTGTTTAGGATATGCTCAGAGCTTGTGTTTTGGAGTTTCATGGAGCATAGGATCAATATGTAGCTCTGGTTGAGTTTTGCTTATGATAATCATTATCACAATAGTATCAGTATGGCACCATATGAGGCGTTATATGACAGGAAGTATCGATCTCCTTTATATTGGGATGAAGAGGGTCTAAGAATTGGCAGGAAGTGTCGATCACCTTTGTATTGGGATGAAGAGGGTCTAATAATTATAGGCCCAAAACTGATTTAATATACTATTGATAAAGTGAAATTGATTCGTAGTAAAATTTAAGTAGCACAAGACCGAAAAAAGAGTTATGTGGATCAGCACCGAAGGGATATAGAGTATCAAGTAGGAGATAAAGTGTTTTGTAGAGTATCACCTTGGCAAGGAGTGCTGAGGTTCAGTAAAAAGGGAAAACTCAACCCTAGATACATTAGTCTATGTGAGATTATTGAGAGAGTTGGACTATTGGTATACAAGTTAGCACTACCTGCTGAAATGGCTTAGATACACAATGTATTCCATGTCAGTATGCTTAGAAGATATCGGTTTGATCCAACACATGTATTGCCAACACAAGAAGTTGAAATTGCGACTAATTTGAGTTATGTAGAGGAATTGATTAAAATAGTGGGATATCAGAATAAGCAGTTGAGAAACCAAGTGATCCCATTGGTTAAAGTCCTTTGGAGGAATCATTTGAGTGAAAAAGCTAAATGTGAAATAGAGGAGAACATAAGAAAACAACATCCCTACCTATTTAATCAATCAGGTAAGAATTTTGAGGACAAAATTTCTTAAGGGGGAGAACTGTAATATTCTATTTCTGGAACATAATTAGGGTTAGAACCATAGATTATTGTAAATGAGTAATAGCATTGAGAGCATTTCATCCACATGGATATCATTAGAATACACACATGAATTATAATTTGAACACATTACAAAAATAGCATATGCACTCAATTGACATATTATGGGGTATGAAAGATTTAAAATGAACAAGAAGTGAATTGTGAATTGTTATGTCTTAAATTTTAGTTTGATTGGATTCCAATTAGTAATTTGGAATTAATTTTGATTAATTAGAAGAGTGATGAATTAATATGTACATTTGGATTAGGAAAAATGCCAAGTGGAAAAATAAATTGATACATGAGAAATTAGGGTTACTAAGCCTATAATTGAGTGACACTTGGCATAGTTAAATGAGTGACAAATGGACTAGTAATTAAATAACAAATGCACCAATTTTTGTGTGACATATGGACTTTACAAAGGTGACATATGCAAACTTAAGAAGTGGATAAATGGCAACATATTCAGTAGGCAAATGGCTTACATGCCATGTGACAAATGCCTTGGCGAAATTAAGACACCTAGAACCTAGTGAAGAAAGTTACAGCAAGGATAGTTTTTGCTGTCTTCTCTTTGCTTGACCAAAATTGCTCCTATCTTCTCTCTACATTTTGTTTGAACCATAGCTAAATTGTTACACGAAATCCACACTTTAATCCTTTACAAAATAGGTAAGAAAACGTTCAAAGTGGTTTTCATCTTACTACCGAAAATTAACCTATTTTCACCTTGAGTTTATGATGAATCATGCATGAATAGAGGGTAGTTTAATTTGAAGTTTTGAGCTGAAATTGGAAGCTTAATAAGTAAGTAGAAATCTTATCTTTATGGCAATTTTAATAGAATGAGAATGATGATTGGATTGGAATGAAATGTCGATGGTGTTGGTGATGATATTTATTGGAATATGTTGAATGAACTTGGAAATTTTTATGCTTGTTCTTAGTGTATTGAAATTGTCCAGTATAGGTTATTATATGGATGAATTGGACTGGAATTTGATGTATAAATAAGGTAAATTTATGCTAAAGAAAGATGTTAACATAGTGTTCTTGAATTGGAGATGTATGTGTATGTATATGAAGTGATTGTTAATGACAAAAATGAGCAAAGTTTAATGGACCTTAGTGTAACCAAGATGAAGCTAAATGATCATGTAATGAAGTAGGTTTAAAGGGCTTGTAATATGGAAAGTTCAAGTGTTTGGCATGGTCTAAGTTTTATACATTCATGCAGAATTAAGGGAAGTAGTGCACGATCGTGGCCTTCAGTGCACGATCGTGGCTTGGTTATTTAGGGTTTTTCATTATTGTGGCACAGTCCCCACTATCGTGGCCTATTGCATAAGCTTCTGTCACGATCATGGGAAGGTTCACCACGATTGTGGACTAGCATAAAGAGTGAAAGGTTGTCTTTTATGTGATGTTTGAAACAACTGATGCTAAGGTACTTTCCTATGGTGTATTTAGACCTAAATGAGGCTTGAAATGAACCTAGTTTCAGGTTGAATAAGTGATTAATGTTTGATATGTTTAGGTGGATAATTTAGGTATAAACCTAAGTGTAAACTAGATATATCCAAGTGATAATGTTTAAATGATCAAGACTTATGATTTAGGGACATATACCTAAGAAAGTCATTGAGCATGCATTGCATATAATACATATACTGTTGTCCCCCAGTTTTTTTTAGTTAAGCATGATTTAAATAATTATGAGGTTTGGATAAGTGAATTTTGGGAGTTAAATTTTTTTTGTCTATGTTAGTAGAATTTATTTCTTGGGTTAGTTGAATTAAAGGTAGTAAAAATTCATAAAGGGGTATTTT
>JAOQMS010043826.1:0-11203 GCA_027563885.1 Erythroxylum longipes | reverse complement strand
ATTAAGATAAGGAAAAGGGTATTTATAAATACTTAAACTTTAAGATAAGGTGCAATTACATTCCTAAATTTAATTTTGCCAAACTAACTTCAAAGTAGAAATATTTGTTAAAATGACTTTACATTATATGTGAATGTTATCTAAATGTCAAGATTTGATTTTGATTTATAACATTGGAAGTTATATACGTTTTTATATAATAACTTACCCATTGAAAGCATTTTATAACATTTACTATTTGGTTTAAACAGATTAAATCCCAATAATAAATACATAAATAACTTGTTTTCCAAGTCCAAAGTATGTAACATTCTATAATTATAGCTTTGCAAAATACCTACATAATAGCTTATGAGAAAACGAAGAAATCCTTAGAATAAGCTCAATTCCATTAAATTTCTTTTAGCTGAAAAATCAATTTTATTATAAGATTTTGTTTATGATATATGATTTTCAGTGAGTATATGAGTCATTTAAGATTGAATTTGACTATTGAATCCTTCTACCTATTGATAAGCTTTTGTTACACTAATTAAAGATTCTCCCAATAATTTGCTTAATAATTCATAAAAAGAAGTCCTCTTTAGCAAGATGGTAACTCCTAAATAGATAAAAGGAAGCTCAAATACCTTTAACCCAGTTCGGGAGCTAATCGAATAACACACCCTTTGAGCATGAAATGGAACAAGAAATTAAGACTTTTGCTAGTTTATGGATAATCCTGAAAACATCCAAAATAAAGTTGTCATAAGGGTACTTATATAAAAAGATTGATGAGTATTTATAGGTGCATTAAACTAATTATATCCATATTTATCAATTCTATAGTTACCATACGTTATAATATTTACTTTTATTCCAAAAAATGTTAATCTTCATACCATTTTATCGTTGTTATATTGCTTAATCCTCTGTTTGATTGGAGATTCTGTGTTCTTTTTTTATTGTATAGCTAAATGGATAAGAGTTGGATGTGTCATTGAAAATGGTCAACTGAATATGTAGAAGGAGTTAAGAGTTTCATGCAATTTGTAAAAGATCAAATGGGGGATGAATGTAGTATTCGTTTTCCATGCATTGATTGCTTAAATGTTGACTTCCAAAGTCAAGATATGGTATATAATCACTTGCTAATTCAAGGCATAGACAAATTCTATACTCCATGGCTTTGTCACGGTGAACGTAATGAAGCACGTTGTAGTAGAAGTGGCAGTACATGTTATGATGACAGTTACAATAATGATGTTGATGATTGTGATGTGAATGATGATGGTGATGGTGGGATTGATGAGATGTTAGACGATTGTCAGAATTACATGGAGACTATGAATGAAATAGGAATGCCTAACATAATTGGTAGTATTAAAGAAGATAATTTTGGGATGTTATTAAAATTTGCTCAAGAACAATTATATCCGGGGTGTTCTAATTTCTCACAACTATCATTTGTTGTGAAGTTGTTGCATTTAAAGGTTTATAATAAATGGAGTAACAAGTCCTTTGACATGTTAATTGACCTACTGAACGATGCATTACCTATTGGACACAAGTTGCTGAAATCTTACTATGATATGAAGAAACTATTAAGGGACCTTGGATTGGGATATATTTCAGTTCATGCTTGTAAGTATGACTGTGTTCTTTTTTGGAAGGAAAGTAAAGATCTTCAGGAGTGTCCTATTTGTGGTACATCAAGGTGGTAGGTATATGATAGGAGAGGGAAAAAGATACTGAATAAGATCCTTCAATTCTTTCCTATTAAACCACGATTACAAAGACTTTTTATGTCAACAGAAACAACCATAGATATGAAGTGGCATAAAGAGAAATGCATTGATGATAACATTATGTGTCATCTAGCAGACTCAATGGCATGGAAAGATGATACTGTTGTTGCCTGCAACCAAATTGAAAAAGAAACCAACTTCCGTCAATACAAATTAATGTAGTAGTGAAAAGTAGGTATCATTCCTACGAGGAATTTTAACGACAAAGAATGTACGAGTTCAAAAGTAAATCAAGCAATGAAAAAGAGGGTTTTTTAATTTACGGCAATTTAAGAAAACGATGATAAAAATAAAAAATGAATAAAAGTAATTAGATCTAAAAATTTAGTAGATAAACCTTGGTTTTGGGTCACCGATGTTATCACACTAATATGGATCCTTGATATAAAATTTAGTTCATTAATAAACATTCATTGGGTGATATTTTCTCTTAAGTGTAAATACGTAGAAACATGTATTCTAAACATTATTATCACTCAATAACCTAGATACGATCATAAGTTTAATTGAGTTATAGCTTTAAGAACTAAGAAACCAATGAACAAGATAACACATGTACGACATGCATTCAATCAAGGTTAGCTTCTTCTTAGAATCTCCAATCTAACGTAAAGATGGCTATTCTAATCGCTACCTGTGATTAGTAAAAATGAATGTCATATCTTACTAATCTAGCTATTAAACGAATCAATTCCTAGTTGCGCATCTAGAAATCAATCAACTCAATTGTAAAAGGCAATTCGGAAGGCACTCAATATTCATCAACAAAATAAACTTTATTCAAACATCTCACATATAAAAGATGATAACATGGTTTCCCTCAACCAAGAAAAGAGTTTTAGTTACTCATAACAGAAATAGAAATCAAATAAGAAATAGCCAATTGTAAAGTCTCCATCCCTAGTCTTTTCCTAAAAAATATGAAAACTCCTAGAGAAACTACTGTAGAAATAAAAATTCCTCCAGAAAAAATACAGCAGAAAATGTAAACTACTCTAATACATGTCTTATGTAAAACAGCAGAAAAAGCTGCAGAAAAATGTAAAACCAGCTTAAAACTATGGCCGTCGAGAAAACTAGAAGAAAAGAGTGCCAAAAATGTAAAAATATCCCTCAAAGTGGTCTGTAGAAATTCTAAACTATGCTAATACTAATGATTACCAAACAAGCAAGAAGAAGAATGCAAAAACGTCAAAACTACTCCTTCCTTTTTCCATGATCTTTAGCAGATCACATCTCCCATACATTTAGGTTGCAAATCTCCAGCAATCTGATCTTCCAAGATTATAAAAATCTCAAACGAATCAGATTTGAATTTGAAAATAGAATCTGCAAATGGTTCCATCCTTGCACGTGCCCATGCTTAGTCACTGAATTTACTGCCAATTTGGAAATTTTAGGTTATCTTTGTTTCCTTTGCATCTTTCGATTCAATTTCATCTCTTCAGTGTTAAAAATCACCTGAGAATAATTAAGAGACAAATCCATCAATTTTGAATAATAATTTCAACACATGAGAGAGATTTATATACCAAATGTATGCAAAATGACAACTTAACAAATTCCCCCACACCAAACCTTTGCTCGCCCTATAGAAAACATGTCAAACAACTGCACTTTATCAATTCATCCTTCATAAGATTAAGTACACACATTCCATTAACTTAGGCCAGCAAGACTTAGGTTGCAACATACATCATAATCACTTTTCACCGATACAAATAAACAAAATCAAAATAAGACATCTTTGTTCAAAGGCAAATATGAAACCAAAGTGAATTCTTCTCATAGATTTCTCTCTTACACTCAAGTGTTTAAGGTCAAAGTGTTTCTCTCAAATCTCCCTATAACAGATTGCACTACCATAGGTTGCAAATTCACCAGTTATCATTCATTCGAATTATATGAGCTCATAGATCATAAGGACTTTATTATGGGTTGTAATGGGGCTAGGTTCAAAGGTAAGGTAAAAAAAAACTGGCAAAGGCTTAATCACAAGCATTCACAAAGTACCAAGTAAAAGGGACAATCACATTCAAATTCTGAGACAAACATATGAATACAAAGGACTACAACTACTCATTACTAACTAATGTTACTATGCTTTATTCTTTTTCTTTTTCTTCTCTTCTTTTTCATTCTTTTTTTACTTTCTTTTCTTTCTTCTTTTTCTTTTTTTTAATTTGGCTAAGAACAAGGGAGAGCAATAAAAATAAGAGAAATTACTAGCAGCATAATTTTAATAAACACATGAGTAGAAGTACCTATAAAAATATCTCAGAATACAATACAAAACAAAACTACCAAATTACTCAATGCTTCATTCAAATTTTGATAGGGTAAGGCTAAAGGGGTTTTTGGGTTTCAATGTAAGATGACTAAATAAAAAACAACAAAGTTAAAGGCTCAAAAGTGTTTGCAAAGGGCAAATAACTAGGTGGGGCATTTTTAATATAAAGGGTGTAAAAACAAAGAAGGCCTTAATCATTTCCATAAACCATGTAATCAAACAAATTCAATCTGATTCGGTGCAAGTTCTGAAGGCAAACTTGATTAGAGGAGCATCACACAATTCAAAGAAATAGAATGATATAAAGATGATGTCATTAAGGCTCAATTCCACTCACAGGTTCAATTTAAGAGTTCACCTTAATTCCATAACTACCTCATCCCTCAAATGTCAAAATTTTGACTAAGTTTACAAGATCGGTTATTGCAAAAAATTCGTATAATTCACTTTAGACTCACATAGCCCAATTCAATTTCATGCATAAATTCAATCTCATCCAAACTAATATGATAAAGCTTGATGGCTTAACATACAACACAAACATGCAAAAACTGAAAAGAATCACACACAAATACTCTAATTCCTTCCCCTACACCTGAACCAACGTTGTCCTCAATGTTAGGACATAAAATTAAAAAAGCACAAATATAAAGGAAAAGAGAAAAGAAGGCTTCTCTATTTGGAATTGCCGAAATCATGGTGTTGGCAGATATGGATTGTGGTGGAAGTGGAGCATCGACAAAAAACCAAATTTGGGAGGCCAACCTACGTGATTCACTTTTTCTCCTTATCATTGTGTGAATTCTTTGAAAACACAGACCTATAACAGCTAAAGAAAAGAAACGATACCAGCTAAATTGCAAGTTAATGCTAGTGGGGTTTCGGTTAATGATAAATCGAAAGATGGGTGTTGTGTGGAATGGTTGTCGTAGTGTGCACAAAATAGGTGGTGATTTGTGAAATATGTAGTGAAGAACAGTGGGGAGATACGCTAAGTGAAGTAAGAAGAGGGAAAAGGTAAGGAAAATATGGGGAATGGTGGGAACAAGGAAATTTTTGTTTTTTAAAATTTTTTAAAGATAAAAATTAAAATTGTAGAATTGAGAATGCTAAATTAAATTTCTAACTAAAATGAAATAAACCTAAAAAATGAAAATAAAAGTTGCTGAAAATAAAAAACATAAACTTCCCTGAATGTGCTTTTTAAAAGTCTTTAGCTAGACATGTTTCTTCACTTACCTAATTAGAATAGGTTGGGGATACCAACTATATTTCTTCTAATCGCTCAACCGAAAAGTTCTCATAATATGGCTTCAGGCGGTGTCTGTTAACTTTAAATAACTTAGAGGTATCTAAACTTTGAATTTCTACCGCACCATGAGAAAAAAACGTTAGTAACAATAGACGGTCCAATCCAACGAGGTCGCAATTTTCCAAGAAATCACGTAAGCTTCAAATGATAAAGAAGATCTTTTTGTCCAATTGAAAATTATTTCCTAGAAATCATTTTATCATGAAAAGCTTTTGTTTTATCCTTATAAATTTTCGCATTTTCATACGCTTCATTACGAATCTCCTCTAACTCTTGTTGTTGCAGTTTCCTATTGTTGCCAACTTCCACCTGATCTATGTTCAACTGTTTCACAACCCAATAAGCTCTATGCTCTATTTCCACAGGTAAATGACAAGGCTTATCAAAAAATAACTTGTAAGGCAACATGCCTATTGGAGTTTTGTACTCAGTCTAGTACACCCATAAAGCATCGTCTAATCGTAAGCTTCGAATCCTTTCTATTTGGATCCACCACTTTTTCTAGTATGGATTTGATGTTCCTGTTAGACACTTCAGCTTGTCCACTTGTCTGGGGATGATATGCGGTAGACACTCGGTGTATGATACCACATCTCTTCATTAAAGCTTCAAAAATCTTATTGCAGAAATGAGTTCCTCGTTTGCCAATAATAGCTCAAGGCATTCCGAACCTGACAAAAATGTTAGATTTAACAAAATCTATAACAGTTTTAGAATCATTAGATAAAGTAGCCTTAGCTTCAACGTATTTTGAAACATAATCCACAGCTAGCAAAATGTAGTTCTTATTGAAGGAAGAAGGAAAAGGACCTACAAAGTCTATTCCCCACACATCAAAAATCTCACATACCAGGATGTTTGTGAGTGGCATTTGGTTCCTCGGTCCCAACTTACTTGTTCTTTGACAACGATCGCAAGACTTGCAAAACATGTAAGAGTCATAAAACAATTTAGGCCAAAACAATCCACATTAAAGAATTCGAGCAGTCCTTTTGGGACTAAAATGTCCCCTACACATAGATGAATGAAAAAATGTAAAATAGAAGGAATTTCATCATTTGTGACACATCTCCTAACAATCTGATCAGAACAAAATTTCCATAGATGAGGTTCATCCTAAATATAGTATTTAGCCTCTCGCTTAATTTTATCTCTTTCAGCTCTAGATAAGTCACTAAGTAAAGACTTAGTCACCAAATAGTTTACTAGTTCTATATACCATGGAATTACCTATTGAATTGCGAAGAGACTTTCATCTAGAAATTTGTCATGAAGAACATCAGATGTGGTACTCAGAGTGATCATACTTAGATGATCGGCCACCAAGTTTTCAGCACGTTTCTTGTCACAAATTTCCAAATCGAATTCTTGAAGTGGTAAAATCCATCGAATCAATCTCGGCTTGGCTTCTTTCTTATTCACCAAATATTTCAGAGCGGCATGGCCTGAATAGATGATCACCTTCATCCCCAACAAGTACGACTGAAACTTCTCCAATCCAAAAACCATGATTAAAAGCTCCTTTTTCGTCATAGAATAATTTTTCTGGGCATCATTAAGTGTCATGGATGCATAATAAATAACATGCAATACCTTGTCCACTTTTTGGCCTAGCACGATGCCATCTATGTTCAACTGTTTCACAACCCAATAAGCTCTATGCTCTATTTCCACAGGTAAATGACAAGGCTTATCAAAAAATAACTTGTAAGGCAACATGCCTATTGGAGTTTTGTACTCAGTCTAGTACACCCATAAAGCATCGTCTAATCGTAAGCTTCGAATCCTTTCTATTTGGATCCACCACTTTTTCTAGTATGGATTTGATGTTCCTGTTAGACACTTCAGCTTGTCCACTTGTCTGGGGATGATATGCGGTAGACACTCGGTGTATGATACCACATCTCTTCATTAAAGCTTCAAAAATCTTATTGCAGAAATGAGTTCCTCGTTTGCCAATAATAGCTCAAGGCATTCCGAACCTGACAAAAATGTTAGATTTAACAAAATCTATAACAGTTTTAGAATCATTAGATAAAGTAGCCTTAGCTTCAACGTATTTTGAAACATAATCCACAGCTAGCAAAATGTAGTTCTTATTGAAGGAAGAAGGAAAAGGACCTACAAAGTCTATTCCCCACACATCAAAAATCTCACATACCAGGATGTTTGTGAGTGGCATTTGGTTCCTCGGTCCCAACTTACTTGTTCTTTGACAACGATCGCAAGACTTGCAAAACATGTAAGAGTCATAAAACAATTTAGGCCAAAACAATCCACATTAAAGAATTCGAGCAGTCCTTTTGGGACTAAAATGTCCCCTACACATAGATGAATGAAAAAATGTAAAATAGAAGGAATTTCATCATTTGTGACACATCTCCTAACAATCTGATCAGAACAAAATTTCCATAGATGAGGTTCATCCTAAATATAGTATTTAGCCTCTCGCTTAATTTTATCTCTTTCAGCTCTAGATAAGTCACTAAGTAAAGACTTAGTCACCAAATAGTTTACTAGTTCTATATACCATGGAATTACCTATTGAATTGCGAAGAGACTTTCATCTAGAAATTTGTCATGAAGAACATCAGATGTGGTACTCAGAGTGATCATACTTAGATGATCGGCCACCAAGTTTTCAGCACGTTTCTTGTCACAAATTTCCAAATCGAATTCTTGAAGTGGTAAAATCCATCGAATCAATCTCGGCTTGGCTTCTTTCTTATTCACCAAATATTTCAGAGCGGCATGGCCTGAATAGATGATCACCTTCATCCCCAACAAGTACGACTGAAACTTCTCCAATCCAAAAACCATGATTAAAAGCTCCTTTTTCGTCATAGAATAATTTTTCTGGGCATCATTAAGTGTCATGGATGCATAATAAATAACATGCAATACCTTGTCCACTTTTTGGCCTAGCACGATGCCAACTGCATAATTTGAAGCATCGTACATCAGTTCAAATGCCGTGTCCCATTTCGATGGCTGAATAATAAGAGCTGTAGTGAGTCATTCCTTCAGTTTGTCAAACGCACTTTTATATAAATCGTCGAAATCAAATTCACGTCTTTTTGGAGTAGTCTACACATGGATTACGCAATTTTAGAGAAGTTTTTGATAAATTGCTGATAGAATCCTATGTGACCAAGAAAGGAATGAACTTCCCGCACAATCGCGGGGTAAGATAAAGATCGAATAACATCTATCTTAGCCCTATTGACTTCAATTCCCTTAAAAGAGATAGTATGACCTAAAATTATGCCTTGATCAACCATGAAATGACACTTTTTATAATTTAAAACCAAATTAGTTTCAATGCAACGTTTAAGCACTTTTTCAAGGTTGACAATGCATATCTCAAAAGATTCTCCATAGACCGTCAAAATCATCCATAAAAATTTCCATACAATTTTCCACTAGATTAGAGAAGATACTTACCATACACCTTTGAAATGTCGCGGGTGCGTTACATAATCCAAATGGCATTCTTCGGTAAGCAAAGGTGCCGAATGGACATGTGAAGGTTGTTTTCTCTTGATCCTTGGGTGCTACCAAAATCTGGTGGTATCCTGAATATCCATCTAAACAACAATAGTGAGGTTTACCTGTAAGTCTTTCAAGCATTTGATCAATAAATGGAAGCAGAAAATGATATTTTCTAGTAACCGAATTAAGCTTTCTATAATCTGTGCAGACTCTCCAACCATTTTGAACACGAGTTGGTATTAACTCACCATCGCTATTTTCAACCACGATTACCCTAGTTTTCTTTGGAATTACCTAGACCAGACTTACCCAATTGCTATCCAAAATTGTATAAATAATGCTAGCGTCAAGAAGCTTCAAAATTTCTTTCTTCACCACTTCCACCATGGGTGGATTTAGACGATGTTGGGGCTACCTCACCTTATTTGCTTCATCCTCCATCAAAATTTGGTGCACGCAAATAGTGGGACTAATACTTTTCTAATCAGCCACTGTCCAACTGAAAGCTTCCTTATTCTCCTTTTTAACACGTGAATCCACTGGCTTTCCTGCAAAACCGTAAGTTGATTAGAGATAATAAGAGGCAATATGTCTTGCTCACCCAAAAAGATGAACTTCAAATGACTAGGTAAGCTCTTCAAATCTAACTTTGGTGGCTGGACTAACGACGACAACAACTTATCATTATTTCTAGACATCTTCACGAATGGTAGCTGCTGGAGCAATGGTTCGATGTCCTCTATTTTGCACACTAGCTTGTCCATTTGATCATTGGGTAAAACCGATTCTTGGTTGTCCTTCCACTGTGATGTATTTTCCACTTCCAAGATTATTTCAATCTCATCTTTGTCCTCCAAACTCAAATTTTCCTGCACCCATTTGTCAATAAAATCCACAGAAACAATAAATTGTTCATCATTTGGAATTTTCATGGTATTATATATATTGAACTTAATTAATTCACCGTCAAATTCCATAGTTAAGATCCATCATGAAAATTAATTTTTGTTCTAGTCGTATTCAAGAATGACCTACCGAATAAAATCGGAGTGGAAGAAAATGTATTATCAGTGCCCATCTGCAAAATATAAAAATCAGTTGAAAAAAGCATATTCCCAACTTGAACCAAATTTTCTTCTAACAAACCCTTCGGATAAGCATTTGAGCGATCTGCTAATTGAATCACTACATTAGTATCTTTAAGAGGTCCAACATTTAAAGATTTATAAACTTCATATGGCATGACATTTATAGACGCATCTAAATCTAACATAGCTCTTTCAATTTGCAAATCACCAATTTGACATGGGATAGTGAACATACCTAAGTCTTGACACTTGGGTCGAAGCTTTTTCTTTTACAACATAGCTGAAACATTCTCCCCCAACTGCACATTCTCATTAAATTTTAATTTCCTCTTTGAAGTGCAAAGTTCTTTAAGGAATTTCACATACCATGGAACCTGTTTAATTCCATCAAGGAGAGAAATATTTACCTGAACCTTTCTGAAAGTCTCCAATATTTCTTTTTCTTGCCCTTCCTTCTTCGCTTTGGCAAATCGACTTGGAAAAGGGTGTAGCACCACCATTTTCTACAGAGGTGTTTACATATTTTCTAATTATGTGGGTGCCTTTTACGTCACTTCTTCTTCTATCACTCTCCTGGCAATTTTCGAAAGTGGTTCTTACAATTCCTTACCACTTCGTAACGTGATAGCCTTCATACTTTATTTGGGATCGATTTCTGGTTGTGCTGGAAAATTTCCAAAATTTTGTGCCTCCAATCAATTTATGGCAGTTTCCATTTGGCTTATTTGATTTTCAATATTCTTTGTTGATTTTCAATGTTTCGGATACTTGCTTCAGTATTCCGCTGAAACGTCAAAGTGTCAGTAACCAAAGAGTGAACTATATCTTCCAAAGAAGTCTTACCTTCAGAATTGGATGTTGAGTTTTGATGTTATCGAGGCACATATGGTTGTCTATACTGCTGGAAATTTGCGGTTGCTTTCTGCCCTTAAGGATTTCTATAACACAAATTTGGGTGATCGTACCACCCTGGATTGTAGGTGTTGGAAAATGGGTCATATTTCTTTTGATTCAGTCCAGCAAAACCTCTCAGGGCATTCACATGTTCTACATTTTCATCCTGCAAAACTAGACATGCATCAGTAGAATGTCCTAACATTGAACATATTCCACATACCTTTGCTTCTTCTTTCTTCGTAACTGCAATTTGTCACACAAAAGAAGTAAGGTCATCCAATCTTTTCTCCAATGTGGTCACATTCACCTCATTCACAGTTTTTGTTCCATGCCCAGT